>SJYQ01096201.1:164721-250349 GCA_006410935.1 Redunca redunca
ATTCGCCTATTGATAAACATCTGGATTGTTTTCAGTCTTTTAATACTACAAATAACTCTAAAATAAATATCCTTGTGCTTATGGCATTTGGCATATTTGCAAGTATCTCTTTTGAATAGAGCCTTAGAGTAGGACTGCTTGGTCTAATGGTAAATGTACATATATTTTGTTACCTGAAGCTCAACATATTTACATGAATGCTGTGTAATTTTGTATTCACTTGGTGCAAAAATTATTCTGAAAACATGTGTCCTTCAGTTCTGGGAAATGAATTCTTTATTTGATCATCTTCTCCTTCCATTATCTCATTTTCTGGAATTCCCAGTATTTGATATTTTCCTTTCTTTTAAAATTTTCTTATTTGTTCTCCTATTTTCTATCTTTTTTGCTTTTTCTTCTATTTTGGGGAGAATTTACTTTACTGAATCTTCAGATTAGTCTAATAGATTTTAATTGCAATGTCATATTTTAATTTTCAAGAGATTTTGGTTTCTTTTTCTGGATGCTCTTTTTTGGTCTTATTTGGGGATTCCACTTAATTTCAATCCATCATTTTCATTCAACAAGTATTTATTGAACACCATTAGTTATGTCCCAGATATTTTTCTAGGCATAAACAGTGACAGTCTTTATTATGGGGGAGCTCCATAATGGTGACTGCAGCCATAAAATTAGAAGATGCTTGCTCCTTAGAAGAAAAACTTTAACCAACCAAGACAGCATTAAAAAGCAGAGACATTACTTTGCCAACAAAGGATGGTTTTTCCAGTAGTCATGTATGGATGTGAGAGTTGGACTATAAAGAAAGCTGAGTGCTGAAGAATTGATGCTTTTGAACTGTGGTGTTGGTGAAGACTCTTGAGAGTCCCTTGGACTGCAAGGAGATCAAACCAATCAATCCTAAAGGAAATCAGTTCTGAATATTCATTGGAAGAACTGATGCTGAAGCTGAAGCTCCAATTACTTTGGCCACCTGATGCGAAAAGTTGACTCATTGGAAAAGACCCTGATGCTGGGAAAGATTGAAGGCAGGAGGAGAAGGGGATGATAGAGGATGAGATGGTTGGATGGCATCACTGATGCGATGGACATGAGTTTGAGTAAGCTCTAGCAGTTGGTGATGGACAGGGAAGCCTGGTGTGCTGCCGTCTATGGTGTGGCAGAGTCGGACATGACTGAGTGACTGAACTAACTTACTATTATTCTAGGCACTAGGGAGTTGGCAGAAAATAAAAAGATGAAATCTCTTTGTTTAAAGGGTTCACAATCAAAACCACATTCAGTGGGTCAATTAGGTAGAGATGAGTCTGATGAAAAAAGCAGAGTCAAAGAAGGCTGAGAAGGACTGCAAGAGGGGTAGTCAGGACAGGCTTCAAAGGCAAGGTGAAACACGTGAACAGAATAGAAAGAAGTAAAGGAGTAATAGGCATATGACTCATATTACTGAAGAACTTTTCAGGCCGAGGAAACTGAAAGCACAAAAGTTTTGAGGTGGGGACGTGGGAAGTTGAGGGAAAATCAAGGAGATGAGTGAGGCTGGACTTGGATGAGCAAGGGGGCAAGTGATCAGAGGTAAAGGCAGATGAGGATCACAGGTGTGAGATCATGGAGGATTTTGAGTACAGGGAAAGTATAGTTTGACTTACACTTTAAAAATATTGCTCTGAACAGTCTTGCAGTTGCCAAGGAGGAGGGGCGTTGGGGTGGGATGCAGTCGGGGTTTGAGATTAGCAGGTGCAGCCTATTATACCCAGGATGGATAAACAGGGTCCTAGTGCACAGCACAGGAGACTATACTCAATATCCTGTGATAAGCCATAATGGAAAAGAATCTGAGAAAGAATGCATACGTGTATATATACGTGTGCGTGCATGCTAGTCTCTTCAGTCAAGTTCTACTTTGTTCAACCCCATGGACTGTAGCCTGCCAGGCTCCTCTGTCCATGAGAAAAGAATACGGGACTGAGTGGTCATTTCCTTCTCCAGATTCCTTCTCTGAATCACTGCGCTGTAAACTTGAAACTTATACAACATTGTAAACCAACTATACTTCAATTAAAAAAAGTTAAAAGAAATTAAAGTACAATATTTCTCTGGCTGCCTGGTGGAGAATGGATGACCCAAGGGCAATGGTGAAATAGGAGAATAATAGGGAGGCTGTTGTAACAGTACAGGTTAGTAACTTGAACCTGATGTAGATGTTAACTTGAACCCAAGTAATAGATCAAGAAGTGGCCAGATTCTGAACATATTTCAAAAGAAGCACTGACAAGAATTGTTGAGGAAATTGAGGGCTCAAGAAATAAGCTGAGGTTTTAGGACAAAGCCCAGGCAAAGAATCATTGCCATTTACTGAAACACGGACAATATAGGAAGAGCTAGGTTGGGAGGGAAATAAAAAATTTGGTTTTAGTCATGTGAGAGATGCAAGTTCATTCATTTATAACGAAGACAATGGATAGGTGAGTCTGGATTTCAGAGGAGAGGTCTGGACTAGAGATATAAGTTAGGAATGATCAATAACCAAGCCATTTAGGGAGGAACAAAGAAAAGAGCTCCAAGGACTGAGTCCTGGACCCTCCAGCTTTCAGAAATTGGCAAGGTGAGGAAGAATCAGCAAAGGGAGACTGACAAGGAGTGGTTGGCAAAAAGGAGGAAAACTAACAGAGTCCTAGAAACGAAGAGAAGAGGGTGTTCACGAAAAGAGGAAGGGATTGCCTGTCAATGCTGCTATTAGATATGAGGAGTAACATGAGGACTGAGAACTATTTCACTGACAACAGAAAAAGCTGTACCGATTGTCACAAGGGCCAGAGTCTAATTGCAGTGGATTCCAGGGGAACGAAGGGAAGGAATTGGGCACAACTGGTGTAGAAACCCCTTTGTAGGTTTTGCTAAAAGGGTGGCAGGATGAGGCAGTGATACCTAGGGATACCTACAAGTTTAAGCACGATTGTGCCTCCTTGTTCTTTCCCCTCCCCCACCAGCCTTTTTAATTTGCAGGAAAATTGATGATATGGCATAGAAAGGGCAGTTGTAGCACAGATGTTCTTGAGTAGGTGGGGGTGTAATTTGTAAACACTGAAGGACTTGGCCAGGAGTGAAGCTAGGACCACTCATCTACTTTTCGTGGGAGCAAAGATGGTGTAGATGCAGGTAGACCAGGAGAACCGGTGGTAATGGCACGCACATGCTTTCTTCAGACTATATCTGTTTGATTAAATAAGAAGCAAGGACATCGACCGAGGATAAGCATAGGGATGGAGGTGTTGAAGGTTAGGGGAGCAGGGTTTATTGAAGCACATTTGATTTACAATGTTGCATTAGTATATGGTGTATAGTAAAGTGATTCAGTTATATACATTTATTCATATTCTTTTCCATCAGGTATCACAGGATACTGAATATAGGTCCCTGTGCTATACAACAGGACCTTAGTGTTTACGCATCCTACATAGTTTGCATCTGCTCATCCCAAACTCCAGGTCCTTCCCTCCCCCAACTCCCTCACCCTTGGCAACTACAATCTGTTGTCTACGTCTGAGTCTGTTTCTGTTTTGTAGATAAGTTCATTTGCCCCCTATTTTAGATTCCACATATAAGTGATATCACATGATATTTGTCTTTCTCTAATTTACTTCACTTTGTACAATAATCTCCAGATTCATTCATGTTGCTGCAAATAGCATCATTTCATTCATTTTGTGGCTGGACAATACTCTGCTGTGTGTATGTACCACATCTTCTTTATCCATGCATCTGTTGATGGACATTTAAGTTGTTTTCATGTCTTGTTCATAGTGCTGCTATGAACACACGGTGCATGTATCTTTTTGAATTATAGTTTTCTCCAGATATATGACCAGGAGTGGGATTGCTCTATCAAAGGTAATTCTGTTTTTAGCTTTTTGAGGAACATCCAAACTGTTTTCTATAGTAGCTGCACCAGTTTACATTCCCACCAACAGTGTACAAGGGTTCGAAAAGGCGTAAAATATTAACCTAGGAGATTAGAAGTGGTAAGGAAGAAGGAAGGAAGAACTGATCTTGCAAATCAGCACTAAAGACCCACATGGGGTTCAGTTCAGTTCAGTTCATTTCAGTCGCTCAGTCGTGTCCAACTCTTTGTGACACCATGAACTGTAGCACGCCAGGCCTCCCTGCCCATCACCAACTCCCAGAGTCCACCCAAACCCATGTCCATCGAGTTGGTGATGCCATCCAACTGTCTCATCCTCTGTCGTCCCCTTCTCCTCCTGCCCTCCATCTTTCCCAACATCAAGGTCTTTTCAAGTGAATCAGCTCTTAGCATCAGGTGGCCAAAGTAATGGAGTTTCAGCTTCAACATGAGTCCTTCCAATGAACACCCAGGACTGATCTCCTTTAGGATAGACTGGTTGGATCTCCTTGCAGTCCAAGGGACTCTCAAGAGTCTTCTCCAACACCACAGTTCAAAAGCATCAACTCTTCAGTGCTCAGCTTTCTTTATAGTCCAACTCTCACATCCATACATGACCACTGGAAAAACCATAGCTGTGACTGGACAGACTTTTGTTGGCAAAGTAATGTCTCTGCTTTTCAATATGCTGTCTAGTTTGGTCATAACTTTCCTTCCAAGGAGTAAGCATCTTATAATTTCATGGCTGCAATCACCATCTGCAGTGATTTTGGAGCCCAGAAAAATAAAGTCAGCCACTGTTTCCCCATCTATTTGCTATGAAGTGATGGGACTTGATGCCATTATCTTAGTTTTCTGAATGTTGAGCTTTAAGCCAACTTTTTCACTCTCCTCTTTCATTTTCATCAAGAGGCTCTTTAGTTCATTTTCACTTTCTGCCATAAGGGTGGTGTCATCTGCATATCTAAGGTGATTGATATTTTTCCTGGCAATCTTGATTCCAGCTTGTGATTCTTCCAGCCCAGCATTTCTCATGATGTATACTGCATATAAGTTAAATAAGCAGGGTGACAATATACAGCCTTGACGTACTCCTTTTCCTATTTGGAACCACTCTGTTGTTCCATGTCCAGTTCTAACTATTGCTTCCTGACCTGCATATAGGTTTCTCAAGAGGCAGGTCAGGTGGTCTGGTATTCCCATCTCTTTCAGAATTTTCCACAGTTGATTGTGATCCACACAGTCAATGGCTTTGGCATAATCAATAAAGCAGAAATAGGTGTTTTTCTGGAACTCTCTTGCTTTTTCCATGATCCAGCAGATGTTGGCAATTGGATCTCTGGTTCCTCTGCCTTTTCTAAAACCAGCTTGAACGTCTGGAAGTTCACGGTTCACGTATTGCTGAAGCCTGGCTTGAAGAATTTTGAGCGTTACTTTACTAGCATGTGAGATGAGTGCGATTGTGCGGTAGTTTGAGCATTCTTTGGCATTGCCTTTCTTTGGGATTGGAATGAAAACTGACCTTTTCCAGTCCTATGGGCATTGCTGAGTTTTCCAAATTTGCTGGCATATTGAGTGCAGCACTTTCACAGCATCATCTTTCAGGATTTGAAATAGCTCAACTGGAATTCCATCACCTCCACTAGCTTTGTTCACAGTGATGCTTCCTTAGGCCCACTTGACTCCACAGTCTCATGGAGTTACTGATCACAGATTTAAAGAAGGGCAGTCAGCACGGCTGGCTGGTGTCCTGCCAGCCACACTGAACTGTGTCGGTGCACGTGTGCAGTGGGTGGAACTGGGGTCTGGCAGAGCTGGGCACGGAATAGAGTCGTGATGAAGGGCCCGGGGGTAGGGGCGCTGAGGAAAGGGTTGCTGGAGAAGGGAGACACAAGGAATTGCGCAGCCAGTGTTTTGGGACAATCATCTCCCTATTGACATGCCAAGTGTAACAGCTGGTTCAGGGCTGGAGGAACAAGCCACAAGCCAGGTGGTAACATTTTCATGGAATGAGGGCAAGTGACCCCGAGGAAGTTTAGTAAAGGTGATGGCTGATGTCGCATGTGCACCTGAGCTTCAGAGGGAGGGCAGATGGAAATGGCGAATTGGCCCTTGGAGCAGTGGGGGCGGGAGAGAGATGGACACTATGTGCACTGGGCACATGGGAGGCTATGGCTATGCGACAAGCTAGGTGCCTTGGAGATCAGAAAGGGAAGGGAATTTTCAGAAAAGAAATTGAGGATGTCGGAGTTTTGCTGGTGATGGAGTTTGTATCCTGTATTCCAGAGGTCAGAGTGGGAGTTCAGGGCTAGGAAACCAAGAGTAGCAGGGCAGTTTAAGGGATTTCAGAGCTGCTGGGTGAGGCTCTGGTCTGATTCATCTTAGTGACCAAGGGGCACAGGTTCATGCCTGAGGGTACAGAGCATCGGGGTAGGAGAGTTCTTGCCGTAAGCACGAGAGCTGTGGGTCCCCTATGGTGCCCGGAAGGCTGTGCCATCGAGGGTGTGGCATCCCTCCAGGGCAGAATGTTCTCACAGGGAGCACAGGACACTCCAAAGGGCTCCTGTTCTCTCAAGCTGGCCGCGGTGCTTGGGCCAGGGACAGGCGACCCCTGGGGGGCGGGGCGGAGGCTCCTTCCGCCTCTGGGTAGAAGAATGCCTTCCTGTCTCCACAAGGATGTCGTTTAGAGTATGCCTTGTTGTTGCTCTTGATTTGTTTGTGTTCCCTCCACTGTGATCTTCAAGGTTCCTTTTTCCTGTTGGTTTCAAACTCTCTTTGTAGACCCGAGGCAAGAGTACCCGTATGCATATGTGTATGCGTGCTCAGTCACTCAGTTGTGTCCAACTCTTTGTAACCCCACGGACTGCAGCCTTCCAGGCTCCTCTCCTGGCATTCTCCAGGCAAGAGAACTGGAGTGGGTTGCCATTTCCTTCTCCAGGGGATCTTCCCGACCCAGGAACTGAACCCTCATCTCCTGCTTTGGCAGGCTGATTCTTTACCAATGAGCCACCAGGGAAGCCCAGCGTGGGGGCCACAAACTACATCTCTATAAAGATAAAAAGCATAAATAGAGCTAACAAATTGCTAAGAAAATACATTCCAGACTTGTGGTTGCCGGGAGGGAATGGTTTGGGGGAGGGATGAATTGGGAATTAGAGGTTGGCAGATGCAAACCATTCTACATTCACTCTCCTATGATAAGTCAAAATGAGAAAGACTATATACATGCATATAAGTGAGTCACTTTGCAGAAGGGAAAGTACAGCACTGTACAGCAGAAGGGAAGCCCACGTTGTAGATCAACTACACTTCAATAAAATAAATTTAAAAAAATATGTTCTTTCTTCTATTTGACAACTATACCTTCATAATGGGTTTCCCTCATAGCTCAGTTGGTAAAGAATCTGCCTGCAATGCAAGAGACTCCAGTTAGATTCCTGGGTCGGGAAGATTCCCTGGAGAAAGGAAAGGCTACCCACTCCAGTATTCTGGCCTGGAGAATTCCACGGACTGTATTAGTCCATGGGGTTGCAAAGAGTCAGACATGACTGAGCGACTTTCACTCACTTCACTTTCATAATAACTGGGAAATCCAGGCTCAAATTTAGGGTAGTAGTCATATTAACACAACTGTATCCAATCAACACATGCCCTTTAAACACACACAATGTTAATTATATTGTATGTGAAAATCAGGTTCAGGATTCTTGAGGGCAAGTGCTCGGGGGCCTCACTCTCTGTCTGTCTCCTTCAGCCCCTGCAGAGCCAGCGCCTCCGACCTTTGAATGCTGTAAGGCAGCCTTCAGGCTACTCAGAATTGGAAGGCAGGTCTTGATGTGTGTCTATTTCTCTACCTAACTTTAAAAAATTGGAGTATAATTGCTTTACAAGGTTTTTTTTAGTTTCTGCTGTACAATAATGCAAATCAGCTATAAGTACACATGTATCTCCATGTTCTTAAGCCTCCCTCCCCACCCCCCTTCCAGCCCTCTAGGTTAGCACAGAGCACCAAGCTGAGTGCCCTGGGTTACAGGTCAGGTTCCCACTAGCTGTCTGTTTTATCCACGGTAGTGTAGACATGTCTCTGCTGCTCAGTTGCTCAGTCGTGTCTGACTCTGTGCGACCCCATAGACGGCAGCCCATCCGGCCCCTCCTTCCCCGGGATTCTCTAGGCAAGAACCCTGGAGTGGGTTGCCGTTTCCTTCTCCAATGCATGCATGCACCCTAAGTCGCTTCAGTCGTGCCCGACTCTGTGCGACCTTATGGACAGCAGCCCACCAGTCTCCTCTGTCCACGGGATTCTCTAGGCAAGAACCCTGGAGTGGGTTGCTGTTTCCTTCTCCCAGTGTGTATACCTCACCGTTCCTCTCTTCGTCCAGTCCTCTGTCCCCATGTCCACTCTCTATGTCTGCATCTCTCAGTTCAGTTCAGTTCAGTTCAGTCGCTCAGTCGTGTCCGACTCTTTGTGACCCCATGAATCACAGCACGCCAGGCCTCCCTGTCCATCACCATCTCCCGGAGTTCACTCAGACTCACGTCCATCCAGTCAGTGATGCCATCCAGCCATCTCATCCTGGGTTGTCCCCTTCTCCTCCTGCCCCCAATCTCTCCCAGCATCAGAGTCTTTTCCAATGAGTCAACTCTTCGCATGAGGTGGCCAAAGTACTGGAGCTTCAGCTTTAGCATCATTCCTTCCAAAGAAATCCCAGGGCTGATCTCCTTCAGAATGGACTGGCTGGATCTCCTTGCAGTCCAAGGGACTCTCAAGAGTCTTCTCCAACACCATAGTTCAAACGCATCAATTCTTCAGTGCTCAGCCTTCTTCACAGTCCAACTCTCACATCCATACATGACCACAGGAAAAACCATAGCCTTGACTAGACGGACTTTAGTCGGCAAAGTAATGTCTCTGCTTTTGAATATACTATCTAGGTTGCTCATAACTTTTCTTCCAAGGAGTAAGCGTCTTTTAATTTCATAGCTGCAGTCACCATCTGCAGTGATTTTGGAGCCCACCAAAATTAAGTCTGACACTGTTTCTATTACCCTGAAAATAGGTTCATTAGTACCATTTTTCTAGATTCCATGTACATGTTAATATACGATTCTCTGCCTAACTTTTGTCAGACTCTTCTGCTTTTATCCCCACCTAAACAACTCTCAGAGCCCTTAACTTTCATCTGCGCTGTTTGATTTCCTTGCTTCTGGATCCCACAACCCTCGCTGGCCTGGCTTTCACCTTTCACAGATTTTACCCATCTGCTTCCCAGCTTCCAAGGTCTTTTTTTGCTGTCATCTCTTCTATGATTCTCTTTGTACTACTGAGTTTATGCTTATATTTTTCTTAATGTCATTTTAGTGGGCTTTTGGAAGATAGATGAGATAAATATGTTGCCTTAACTTTAGCTGGAGGTATTAACCCTTCTTGGGGTGCATGATGACCGCAATGTGCTACTGCACTGGTATGTGTGATGACAGCAGATAGTCTGAAAAGAGAAATACTTAGAGGCTCTATATTTCAACACAGTGCAGATTTTCAAATGTTTTTCACTCACCTAGTTTCTTGACTGAATCATTTGGTTTGTGTAAGCACAGTAGTTGAGTAAGAGGACTGAGAGTCTGATCTTATTTGGAGGGATACTTGATTCTTCAAACTGGGGAGCTTAGTAGGTATTTATTTTATGTACTTCCCACCTAGTCTGGCAATCAGCTTGAGTTTTCCATGGGAAATACCCCTCCGTACTCTCTGTTCAAGTGTTGGATGGGCTTGGATCCAGGAGCTACAAATGGCCCATGTGTTTGATGGACAGAATTTACCCTGTGGCCACTGGAGTTGGTTCAGGGATGAGCACATAATCCAAACCAGTCCAGTGTGGCACCGTCCAGAACTTTTGTTGGAACTCTTCAGGAAGAAATGAGCTTTCTCACTGTAGTCACGAGGCTGGCGGGCAGGCTGTAAGGCCAAAGGTACTGGTGAATATCCTGACCCCATGTAGGCAAATTCCTTTGTAACAATGAAGGAAAGGAGAGAAAGAGATTGATACTGAGACCTAGAAATGCTGCTTGTTGCTGGAGCATCTGGGTCATCAGTGCCTGAAAATCTGCCCTTGGATTTTCTGGTTATTTGAACCAGTGAATTTTCACTTGGTTAAATTAGTTTGTGTTGGTTTTCTGCTTTGTGCAACCACAGGGGTTATAGCTAAAGTAGAGTATATACAAAACCTTGCACGTGTGTGTGTGTGTGTGTGTGTGTGATGAATGTAAACAGAATTCCAAGAAACCATTGCTGTTTCTCTTTCTCTTAAGTGTAAATATAATGCCATTGTACTTGTAGAAATGTTAAGCTAAATCATTTATGTGAATATTGACTTTTTATGTGTGAAAAGCACTAGAAAGCAGGATGCTAGAGGTATGATTCTTTGATAAAGTTCTTTTCAGAGTCTTTGGGGGATGATTTCATCTAACATTAATGGCTCACGTGGGGATTTCAGAGTATAAGAAAAAATCAACAGTACATGATTCCACCAGATGTAGGATAAGGGAATAACTTTAGAATTTAAATAATAAGAAATGCCTCTGGAGTGCTTCTTATGTTTCAGTATATTCAAATTAGATTTTTATATGATGTATATCATAATATGGTCAACAATGGAGCAAAATTGAAATTTAATTGAAAACAGAGCTAGAGGAAAGCTGGGACTGGAAAGCATAATCTCTAGTTCCAACAAAAGCCATTTATACTGCATGTCAAGACTAGTCCACACTTTCAAACTCAGTTAGAAATAGACCAATAGAATGGAATTTATCCCAAAGAGTGAGAGCAGATTGAGAGGCACAGGGTAAAATATTATTTATTTGGCAATTATTCATATGTAAATAAGAGATGTTGTTATGCATAATTAAAAAACTATTCACAGCAAAGTAGTTAATAGGGAAAGGAATAAAATAGTGCTAGATTGAGAAGAACAACTGATATGAAAGACTATCAGAATAGACATCATTTTAACATGGATCTTATTCTTTTTAATTACATTTTCTGCAGGTTTTACATTAGATATCAGCCAGAATCATAATCCAAGAAAACATAACACTGAACCCTTATCACAGGATTATAGAAAGCTTCCTCTTCCCCCACACCTCACTACTATCTTTATTATATTATTATAATGTATTACTATATTATTAAAGTCTATTACAATAGTTTCTTTTAACCAGTATATCATGTTAGGCTATGAATAAAAAGTTACAAGACATACTAAAAGGCAAAAACACAGTTTAAAGAGATAGAATAAGGATTAGAACCAGAGTCAGATAGGGCAGAAATGTTAGAATGATCACACTGGGGATCCAAAACCACTATGATTAATAGGCTGAGCACCAATGAATAAAGTAGACAGCACATAAGAACAAAAGGGCAATATAAGAAGAGAGATGAGAATTCTAAGGAAAAAAAAGAAATGATAGAGATAACAAACACTGTGGAATGAAGAATGCCTTCAGTGGGATTTTAGTAGACTGGTCTTAGCTGAGGGAAGACTCTCTGAGTTTGAGGCTGTCTCAATAGAATGTCCCAAGACCCCAAAAGCAAATAAACCAGAGACTGGGAAAAAATAGAACAGAAAATCCTGGGCCAGAACAACAACAAAACATTTAATAAAAGAATAACAGGAGTACCAGAAGGAGAAGAGAAAGGAACGGGAGAATAGTTGAAACAGTAACGAGCAGGAATTTCTCCAAATTAATGTTCGACATCAAACCACAGATCTAGAAAGCTTAGAGAACATCAAATAGGGTAAAAGCAGGAACAAACGAATACCCCAAACCTACAAGTACGCATATATTTCAAACTACAGAAAACTGAAGGGTAAGGAAAACTCCTGAAAGAAGCCAGAGAGGAAAAACACTTTTACCTATAGAGTAGCACAGATAAGAAGGACATCTGATTTCTCAGAAACCAGGCAAGCAAGAAGAAACTGGTATAAAATTATTTAAATGGTTGAGAGAAACCCCATCCCACCCAACCTAGAATTCAGTACCCTGTGAAGTCATCATTCAAAAGTGAATGAGAAGCAAAGACTTAGTTGAGGGAATTTATCACCAGTAGACTTGTTTTGCAAGAAATGTTAAAAGTTCTTTTAGAGAGAAGGGAAACATTGTAGGTCAGAAACTTAGATGTATACAAAGTAAGAAAGAACATCAAAGAAGGAATAAGTGAAAGTAAACTATAAAACTTACTTTTATTTTTAAATGATCTTACAGTTTCTTTTCCCAATATAATAGCAAGGATAATAAAGCTGGTGCTGTGAAAAGACCAATTAGATTGATTAGTCTGCCTAAGTGAGAAAACCAAGTGACAGCACAAATCGCCAGTGCCAGAAACGAAAGTTGCCACATCCCTAGAGATCCTGCAAACACTAAGACGACAATGAAGAAACACCATGAACAAGTCTAGGCTCACAATTTTAATAACCTAAAGAGATCAATTCCTTGAATAATCAAGTCCTGCCAGAACTCACACAGGAAGAAATAAGCCATCTAAACAGACCTATATATGTATGTGTGGGTATACATACATATAAAATAAATTGAATAAATAGTCAACAGCCTTCTAAAACAGAAAGATACCAGTTTTAATTGGATTAATTATAAATTAATTTGTAAACGTTACAAATTTAATTAATTTGTAAATTCTACAAAATATTTAGGGAAGAAATTATACCAATTCTCTACAATATTTTTCAGAGGACAGAAGCAGAAGGTATACTCCTTAAGGCATTTTTGTGAAGGCAGCATGATCTTGTTATCAAAACCACATAAAGGCGCTACAAGAGAAGAAAACCATAGACTAGATGCAAATTTCCTAAATAAAATATTCACAAATCAAATCCAACAATGTATGCAAAGAATTACATACAGAGCCAAGTGGGATTTATCCCAGATATGCAAGGCTAGTTCAACATTTAAAAATCAACTTATTTAATCTGTCACAGCAACAGGCTAAAGAAGAAAATTCACATGATCATATCATGAGTTAGAAAGAGCATGTGACAAAATCCAACACCTATTCATGATAAAAACTTTTCAGTAAACTAGGAGCTTGAACTTCCTCAACTTGATTAAAAGATCTATAAAAAGGCTTACAGCTAATGTTATAATTAAAGGAGAAAAAAAAATTAAAGGAGAGAAACTCAAAGCTTTCAACATCACACTGAATGTGCAGTTTTTCGGTCACTAAGTTGTGTCTGACGCTTTGTGACCCCATGAACTGCAGCACCCCAGGCTTCCCTGTCCTTCACTATCTCCTGGAGTTTGCTCAAACTCAAGCTAATGCTATAAGATAATAAAAGCAGTTCCATTGAGCTCAGTTGCTCAGTTGTGTATGAATCTTTGTGACCTCAAGGACTGCAGCACGCTAGGCTTCCCTGTCCATCACCAACTCCTGGAGCTTGCTCAAACTCATGTCCATCGAGTCGGTGATGCCATCCAAAAATTTCATCCTCTGTTATCCCCTTCTCCTCTTGCCTTCAATGTTTCCCAGCATCAGGGTTTTTCCCAATGAGTCAGTTCTTTGCATCAGGTGACCAAATTATTGGAGTTTCAGCTTCAGCATCAGTCCTTCTAATGAATATTCAGGACTGATTTCCTTTAGGACTGATTGATTTGATCTCCTTTCAGTCCAAGAGATTCTCAAGAGTCTTCTCCAGCACCACAGTTCAAAAGCTTCAAAATAGCAGGAAATGAAAGGCAAATAGATTAGGAAGAAAGAAATGAAACTGTTTGCAGATGACATGATTGACTATGGAGAAAATCTGACAGAGCTAGCAAAAAATCTCATAAATTATTATAGCAAGTTTTTGGGATACAAGGTTAACATTACAAAAGTCAATAGTGTTCCTATATATTAGCAAAGAACAAATGGAATTTGAAATTAAAAACACACTGCCTAAAAACACCACAATACCATTTCCACTGCCGTGCTGTGCTTAGTCGCTCAGTCACGTCCATCTCTTTGCGAATCCCATGGACTGTAGCCCACCAAGCTCCTCTGTCCATGGGGATTCTCCAGGCAAGAATACTGGAATGGGTTGCCATGCCATTCTCCAGGGGATCTTCCCAACACAGGGATTGAACCCAGGTCTCCCCCACTGCAGGCAGATTCTTTACCATGTGAGCCACAGGGGAAGCCCAAGAATACTGGAGTGGGTAGCCTATTCCTTATCCAGAGGGAACTTCCTGACCTAGGAATCAAACCGGGGTCTTCTGCATTGCACGTGGATTCTTTACCAGCTGTGCTACGTGGGAAGCCCACCATTTACATTAGCACTCCAAAACAGAAAATCCTTAGGTACAAATCTAACAAGATCTATATGAGTAAAACTACAAAACTCTGATGAAATAAATCAGAAGAACTAAATAAATGAATATATATTCCATGTCCATGAACAGGAAAACTCAATTCTATCAAAGTATAAGCTCCTTCCAACTTGATCTATGGATTCAAGGTCTTCTCAATCAAAACTCCAGCAAATTATTATGTGAAGATCAATAAACTGATTCTAAAGTTTATGTGGGTAGGCAAAAGACTCAGAATAGCCAACACAATATTAACAGATTAAGAGTTGGAGGACCGACACTAACTGACGTTAAACCTTACTATAAAGCTAAAATAAACATGACAGGTGGTACTGACAAAAGAATAGGCAGATAGATTACTGTAAGAGAATACATTACATCAATGTATTCCATTACATTAACGTATTCCATTAAAGCACAGAAGGAGACCCACACAAATGCAGTCGACTTATTTTTGGCCAAGGAACGAAGGCACTTACACTGGAGAAAAGTAGTCTTTTCAGCAAATGGAGCTGGAACAACTGCACATCACATGAGCGTAGACACAGACAAGACATTCTCCATAAAAACTAGCTCAAAATGGGTCACAGACCTAAGTGTATGATGGAAAACTATAAGACTTTTAGACGATGACAGAAAATATGGATGATTGTCAATTTGGCACAGATTTTCTAGACACAGTACCAAAGGTATGGTCCACGAAAGAAATAATCAATAAGCTGAATTTCATTAAAAGTAAAAATATTTGTTTTGCAAAAAGATACTGTCAAGAGAATGAAAGCACAGGCCACAATGAGAAAAAATATTTTCAAAAGACACATCTGATAAAGGACTGTTACCCAAAATATACAAAGAACTTCTAAAAGTCAACAATTAAAAAAACAAGCAACCTGACTGAAAAATGGGCCAAAAAACTCATCAAAGAAGATATACAAATGGCAAATAAATATATTAAAAAGATGCTCCATATCCTGTATCATTGGAGAAATGCAAATTAAAATGAAAAGGAGAGATAACGGCACAGCTATAAAAACGGGTAAAATCCAGAACACTGACAGCACCAAGTGCTGGTGAGAATGTGGAGCAGCAGGAACTTTTATAAATTGCTGGTGGAAATGCAAAGTGATACAGTCACTTCAGAAGACAGTTTCTCAAAAACCACCCCCCCCAAAACTGGCTTGTCATATGATCCAGCAATCATGTTCCTTGGTACACAATCATATTCACACAAAAACCTGCACACAGATGTTAAAACATCTTTATTCATGGAGTTACCTGTATGATAAAGTAAAAATTGTTTATATATCTGACATTGAGTGACTGGAAATTGGTTAAATAAATTATGATGCAACTCTTAAAATGATGCTGGTAAATTAGTCACTGATGTAGGAAAATACTCACGACTTGCTAAGTTTCCAACAATTATGCACATTGCAGAAGGTATGCATTTTCTTTAATAGGTATATTCAAGAAAAAGACGATCTATACTATCACACAGTAGGAACAGGTGATCAGTGTTAAAAGATTTTTACAACCTTTCTCAGAAATGATTCATGCTTCCCTATTTATTATTATTTAGAGAGAGGATGAGATGGTTGGACAGTATCACCTACTCAATGGGCATGAGTCTGAGTAAACTCCAGGAGTTGGTGATGGACAGAGAGGCCTGGCGTGCTGCAGTCCATGGGGTCACAAAGACTTAGACACGACTGAGTGACTGAACTGAACTGAACTGATTCAGGTATTCATTCCACTGCTAAGTTCCCTGGGGTTTTAAAAAAATGCTTAGAAACTCTTTGATGCTCCTCTGAGAAGATGGATTCCAGTTTGCCCTCTTGTGTTTGTGGGCTGATTTTAGAGACTTGATTCCAACAAGTGGAATGTGGTGGAAGTGATGGTGTGTGTTTCCAAGGCTAAATCATAAAAGGTAACATTGTGTCTCCCTAAAACTCCAGGCAGTAGAGAAGCCTTGGGAATCCTAAGTTGACATGGAAGATGTCTAGCCCACCAAAAGCTGCCGTGCTGGAGACACCATGGGGGCAGAGCAAATAGAAAACCAGAGGTCCCTGGGGACACCCAGCTCTCCAGCCCCAGGTCCTAGTCTTCCAGCCTAGGCACTGGGCATGCGGGGCATGTGGCCTTCAGATGATTCTACCCCTATCCTTTGAGCCATCCCGGCTGGTGCTGAGTGGAGCACAGACAAGCTATCCCCTTCAAACCCTGCCCAAATTGCAGATCTGTGACCAAATACTGATGTTTTCAAAGCTATTAAATTTGTATGTGGTTTGTTATGCAGACTTAGATACTGGAACAAACTCATACCTGCCAGGCAGGTTACAAACATGTGAACAAATGTACAAAGATTCATCTCTTTCTATCTCTCATGAAAAATTCTAGAAGTACACAGAACAAAAACCTGTTTCCAGGATTATATTTGGTATGGAAATACGCAGGATTTTTGGCTATTCCCTTGTGATTTTCTGCAATCTACAGATTATCTGAAATTGGTAATGTAGTTATTACTTCTATCATTAGAGACAATAAACAAATGAATAGATGAATAAATAATAAACAGGGAAATATGAACACTTCTGAAAAGGCTGTGATAACTTTTTAACACTAACCACCTGCTTACGAGGCGACACAGTATAGTCCATCTTATCCTTTTAATATACTGGACGTCTTCAGTGACAGTCACCGTCTGAGCTCTCTGGCTTCACAGAGGTGCATCCAAGATTAGGAACCACGACCTGGGAGAAGAAAGACACAGCTCCAGATGGCTTCCTAGTACCTTGTGTCCGCTGAAGCTGCCATTAAACCCATTTCCATCAATGTTCCTGTGTTATGGGAAAAAAAATAGCTGGACTGACTCTGGGCTCTGGGTATCATGATATTTATCCATCATATAAAGACTCATGGAAGAGAGAAGTCTGCAGCACTCAGATAGGGGTCATTTTAATACCAGCACACGCTGATCATGTATCAAAATTGCATTCTCCAACGTATCAGTGCCAGCTACGCACATTTCAGATGCCCTTCACATAGACGGGAAAATATAAAAAGACTGTATATTCTTGGCTACTTGGGCTTTGATAGTGTAGAGTGTCTGGTTGGTGAAGACATTTGTTTTCTATTAAATAAGGCAGTCAAACATGTTGGGGAAGCTGCTTCTAGTAAAAAGTGACTACGTTTTCGTCCCCAGGAAAGGATGTCATGGTCCCAAGGAGTCTCAAAGCATTGGGCAGTGGTCATAGTAACCTGTGAAAGTGTGTTGGGCATCATTACTGTGTGAGGATGAGGGCAAAATGCAGAGAAATGAAAGTATGGGATTTATCTTTGCTTTCAGAATTCTTGAACAGGTCTATTTTAATAATGTTTGAGGCAAGGGTGAGCTGGTTTCCCAGCACAGTTATAAATAGCTGGTTCTTTCGTCCAAGTTTGAGCTGCCAAAGGCCTTCAGCATCCTCTGAGCAGTTGTGCCATCGTCTCCACATCACAGCAATTTCTTCCACTTTCATTTCCTTACATTATGAAGATGTTGGCTGCAGAGTGATTCCATGTGCTCCGGAGAACAACAGCATTCACTTATTTAGTGACTACTATGTGCCAGACACTAAGTGTCTTGTGCATATTAAATCCTTACTTAATCCCCCTAATACCCTCATGAGGTAGATTACACCATTATCTCCATTTTATAGATGGAAAAACTAAAGCAAAGAGATAACACTACCTAAGACCACTCAGCTAGTATGCAGCAGAGCTAGGATTATAAAGACAGAAATGATAAATATGCTATCATATTTTCAGCACTTATTATATAACAAGCTCTGTGCTAAACACTTTAGCTGTGTTAAGAAACATTACCCCAAACTTGGAAATAAGGCAAAATGATGATCGCATGTCTTTTCATGCTGGAATATTGTCTAATGGGGCCACCCAGAGATTATCTAATTTTCTAGGCATACATCTTGTTTCACTATTATTTCAGCTCCAGTGGAATTAGATGCAACTTGTAGCAGATGGATACATTTCAAATACTTTTTGGATGGCAGAAATACAAATAATTTCTACAGAAAAGATAAACCCAAATATTAAATTTTATTGCTCTAAAGGATGTAACGAGCTAAAAATAATTTAGCGATCTTATTCCAGCACTTTCTTTCATTTATTATGTGTAGCAGTCTTTCCCGTATGTCTTTGAATCATCTTTGTGACCCTGCTGGTTTCCTCACTAGTGAGTTAAATAATCCTTTGTCTCACGTTCAATGTAAGTTTGGAAGATAGTCATGCCTTTAGCAGTTGGGGAATTATGCAATTTAATTGCCACAAAATCAAACAAAGTTGATTATGTGTTTTTCTCTGTTTTATAAAGACCCTGAGGATTGAAGAGGCCAAATAGTGAGTTCAGATTTTACCTTAATAAGGAAAGGAGCTGGGACACAGACCTAGGGCTGCCTGACTCCACAGACCAGGTTTGAATCCATGTGTTTAGTTTTTTGTTTCTGAGTCATTGGTGGCAGGGCCTTGTTCTATTCGTTTACATAAAAGAGCCTGCCATCATAGATACTTGGTAAATGTTTGTGCCAAAATAAATTCCAGAAATAATCTTTAGCCTTGATGGAATAAAATAAAATATAAAAATTTTAAAAATAGGGAAATCACCCAACTCCAAATATGTCTAAAACTATTGCTTTGAAACTCTCATATTTGCTGATGGCTTAAAATGTTCTAACTGTCAGACCTCTCTTTAAGGTTATTTGGAGTTAGAAACATTAGTCATAGTTAGGATAATGTTAATTTTGAGTTCCTATTAAGAGTAAGATCTATCTTATCACTAAGTCCCAGCTTGGAGTCCTTTCTCTTGACTCCAGTGTAGTAACTATCTCTGTAGTGGAAAATGAGGTGTTTTCTTTTTATTTCCCTTGTTTGGAATTTCCTACTGGTCTTTCCTAAGTGTTTTTGAACCTGTAAGTAGTTACCTATTGTATTACTGTTCTCAGCTTGTAAACAAATCCCTAGGTGATGCTTAGATACACATTCAATAACTGGTTGGTTAAAACTCTGAAGAGCCTGGGTGACAGTCTTTCATTCTCTGGGCACATTACCGCTCAATTCTGTGCTTTAGTTTTCTCATTTATTTAAAACATGAGTACTGGCATTTGCCTTACAGACGGTGGATGATTGTAGCTTGAATCCAGTGATGCTGAACAAACTTCCATGAAAGTTGGTATGCAGGGTTCTGATATCTATCAAGAACAATGTACCTGGGGGGCAGACTTAGGCCACCTCTGGATGGCAGAATTGAATTGCTGGGTTTTGGAAAAGGAATTAGCAGGAACTGATGAATTATTATTATAGGAATCCAGCAACATATTTTGGCTGTTGAGGAAGAAGTAAATCAGCAGACTTGAATCTAGATCAATAGAGATCATGCAATCTGAAGAACAGGGGAAAAAAAGAGGAAACATGAACAGATTTTCAAAAAAATGTAGGGCACCATAAATGCATTAAAATATGTGCAATATGAATAACAGCAAAAAAAGGAGGATAGGGAAGAGGCAAAAAATAAAGAATAATGACTGAAAAGTTCCCAGTTTGATTAAAATAAAACATTAACATACTCTTTAAAAAGCTCAGTGAACTCCATGAAGATTAAATACAAAGATATCCACACTCAGGCACATCATAGTCAAACAAACAGAAAGAGAAGAATATTGAAAGCAGCGAGAAAAACGACTCTACATATTGAAGCAAACTTCAGTAAAGTGAACAGCTGACTTTTGGTCAGAGACAGTGGAGTCCAGAAGAAAGTGGAATAGTATATTCAATGTTCTTGAAAAAATATTTCAATCAAGAATGCTACATCCAGCAAAATGTCTTTCAAAAATGAAGGCACAATGATTTCCAGATAAACAAAAACTGAGCTAATTCAGGGCTAGAATACTTAGATTACAAGAAATACTAAAGGAAATGTGCTGGGGTCCAGCCCTCACAGGATCCAGGGGAACCCGAAGGAAAAACGGCGTCGGCGATTGATTTAGAGAGAGATAAGGGAAGAATGTTGAAGATAAGAAAATAGAGGAGAGAAAGAGTTTGATATTCCTTGGTTTACATAGAAAGCCAATAAAAGTCTGAGACAAGAAGTTTGCCCTGTTCACGGAGGCCACAGGTGCCCTCCCGGTCTCCCAAGGGAGTGAAGATGCAGAATGTCTTCCCGTTCAGGTCTTAGAAATCTGGGCAGATAAGTGAACGCAGGGAGCCTCTATGCTCCAAGGGATCAGCGTGAAAAAGAGAGGGAGAGGGAGAGAGAGAGGGAATGATTGACACGGGGAGACCAAGCTGCTTCGGTGAATGAGGCCCAATTACTTTAATTTGCAAAAAGTACTTTTATACCTTGCCTTATACATAGAGGGAAATGAAAGATGCAAGGTCATACAGAGTCAGCCCAAACATTCCAGCAGTTTTGCCCTTATCAAAACCAGGATTTTTTCTGCATACCTTTCCCACAAATGATGTTGTGTACAGTATCTTCTGGCCTTGGAGGGCTGTGAACATTTTATGACCCTCTTTTGATAAAGGCTGCTCAACCAGAAAACTTATTTTCTCTCAAAGTATTTTTTCTTTATATTTCTAATCTATGTCAGCCTCAGAAAATGCTAAACAGAGTTACATTTTTCACAGAGCAAAGGTGCAGTGAGTTACAAGAAAGAACCAATTAGCTCAAAGGTCTGATGTAGTTAATTTCAAGGCTATACTTGTTTTTCTTACATTCTCACTATGTTAACTAACGCATTCCCAGGTGCACAGTGGATAAGAGATATGGGAACTTAGCAACGAGCATTGGCCCAATAATGACATCTTATACCAGCACTACTTTAATAACTTTTAATTCTTTGAAAGGCTCTATGTTTTAGGCTTTCCATGCCTCTCACAGTTGGGAGGCTGTAAATAGTCATAAGCGTAGCTGCAAGAGTCTGGATATACCTGCCAAGCAAGCTAGAATGCTAACAGAGGGGATTTGATTTGAAATATTCCTCTCATGTCCAGGAGGCTTATTAGCTATAGCCCTAAGTTCATTTTCTCCAGAGAAAGGTGATCGGGGATAGCCCCCTGTTAATGTCAGAGGAGTTGGTGAAAGTCAAGAAATAGTAAAACAGACAGATTCTGGTTTTGGGGTAGATGCTTGAGAAAGCCTAGGGAGCCCCTTGAGTCCTGAAGCCTTGCTTAACAGTTCTCATCCACATGACCTTGTCATGGGTGGGATCTCCCGTGGTGGCTCCCAGCAGAAATGGTTGATGCTGAAAAGAAATTAACCCAGAGAGTCATTTGATTTCACATAGAAAAACAAGGTATGCAGTAAAGGTAATTACATAAGTAGCTATAAAAGAAAGTAAAATTATATGTTTCTTTTCCTAATTGATTCAAAAATTGCTTAGAACAATATCTATGAAACAAATTTTCAGTATAGTTGAAACAGCTTTCTACTGAAAGAAGTTGCCATCTAGGACTTTCATAGATAGAAGTCATTGCCTGGCTTCACAGTTTCAAAGGACAGGTTGATTCTCTTGTTAGAGGCCTTTAAGTTGAAGCCAGTGCTCATTTACCATTCTGAAAATATTAGAAGCCTCAAGAATTATTCTAACTTTGTGTGTGCTCTATAAATGGGACAACAAGACCTAGAGGACAGTGATCTGTTTACATGGTTTACTGAATGTTTTAAACCCATTATTGAGACATACTGCTTAGAAAGATTCCTTTAAAAATATTACTGCTCATTGACAATGCACCTGATTACCTAGGAGATCTAATGGAGATGTACAAGGAGATTTATATTGTTTTCATGTTTGCTCATGCAACATTCATTCTGCAGCCCATGAATTAAGGAGCAATTTTGATTTTCAATTATTGCTGTTTAAGAAATACCTTCTGTAAGGCTATAGCTGCCATAGAGGGTGATTCCTCTGATGAATGTGAAACAAACAGATTAAAAAACTTCTGGAGAGGATTCTAGATGCCATTACAAACATTTCTAAGAATTCTAGATGCCATTATGAAAATTTTTGATTCATTGAAAAAGGCAAAAATATCAACAAATGATAACAGGAGTTTAGGAGAAATTGATTCTAATCTTCTTGTATGACTGAGGGGTTCAAGACCTCAGTGGAGGAGGTAACTGCAGATATGGTGGAAATTTCCAAAGAACTAGAATTAGAAGCGGAGCCTGAAGATATGTCTGCAATCTCAAGATAGAAATTAGACAGATGAGGAGTTGCTTCTTATGGATGAGCAAAAGAAATGTTGTTTTTTTTTTTTTAAGATAGTCTTACTCCTAGTGAAAATACTGTGAGAATTGTTGAGATGACAAGGATTTAGAATATTACATAGAAGGAGCAAATAAAGCAGCTGCAGGTTTTGAGAGGATTTGCTCCAATATTGAAAAATTTTCTATCATGGGTAAAATACTATCAAACAAAACAGCAAGGCCTGCTACAGAGAAATCAGTTATGAAAGAGAGCCAACTGATGTGGCAAACTTCACTGTTGTCTCATTTTAAGGAATTGACACAGCCACCCCAAATTTCAGCAACCACCATGTCAAGGCTGCACCTTCCACCAGCCAAAAAGATTATGATGTGCTGAAGGCTCTTTGGAAGGAATGATGCTAAGGCTGAAGCTCCAGTACTTTGGACACCTCACGCGAAGAGTTGACCCATTGGAAAAGACTTTGATGCTGGGAGAGATTGGGGGCAGGAGGAGAAGGGGACGACCGAGGATGAGATGGCTGGATGGCATCACGGACTCGATGGACGTGGGTCTGGGTGAACTCTGGGAGTTGGTGATGGACAGGGAAGCCTGGCATGCTGCGATTCATGGGGTCACAGAGAGTCAGACACGACTGAGTGACTGAACTGAACTGAACTGAAGGCTCAGATAAGGGTTAGCAATTTTCAGCAATAATGTATTTTTAAATTAAGGTATGCCCATTGTATCAATGTGGAGGTGATGGTATTCCAGTTGAGCGATTTCAAATGCTAAAAGATGATGCTGTGAAAGTGCTGCACTCAATATGCCAGCAAATTGGGAAAACTCAGCAGTGGCCACAGGACTGGAAAAGGTCAGTTTTCATTCCAATCCCAAAGAAAGGCAATGCCAAAGAATGTACAAACTGCTGCATAATTGCACTCATCTTGCATGCTGGCAAAGTAATGCTCTAAATTCTCCAAGCCAGGCTTCAACAGTATGTGAATCAAGAACTTCCAGATGTTCAAGCTCGTTTTAGAAAAGGCAGAGGAACCAGAGATCAAATTGCCAACATCTGTTGGATCATGGAAAAAGCAATACAATTCCAGAAAAACATCTACTTCTGCCTTATCGACTACACAAAAGTCTTTGTGTGGATCACAACAAACTGTGGAAAATTTTTCAAGAAATGGGAATACCAGACCACCTGACTGCCTCCTGAGAAATCTATATGCAGGTCAGGAAGCAACAGTCAGAACTGGGCATGGAACAACAGACTGGTTCCAAAGTGGGAAAGGAGTACGTCAAGACTGTATATTGTCACTCTGATTATTTAACTTATATGCAGAGTACATCATGCAAAATGCCACTCTGGATGAAACACAAGCTGGAGTCAAGATTGCCAGGAGGACAATAACCTCAGATATGCAGATGACATCAGATTTATGGCAGAAAGTGAAGAGGAACTGAAGAGCCTCCTGTTGAAAGTGAAAGAGGAGAGTGAAAAATCTGGCATGAAACCCAACATTCAAAAACAAAGATCATGGCATCCAGTACTATCACTTCATGGCAAATAGATGGGAAAACAATGGAAACAGTGAGAGACTTTATTTTCTTGGGCTCTAAAATCACTGCAGATGGTGACTGCATCCATGAAATTAAGACATTTTTTCCTTGGAAGAAAAGCTATGATTAACCTAGACAGCATAGCAGAAAGCAGAGACATGACTTTGCCCAACAAAAGTCCATCTAGTCAAAGCTATGGTTTTTCCAGTAGTCATGTATGGATGTGAGAGTTGAACCATAAAAAAGCTGAGTGCCAAAGAAATGATGCTTTTGAACTGTGGTGTTGGAGAGACTTTTGAGAGTCCCTTGGACTACAAGGAGATCAAACCAGTCCATCCTAAAGAAAACCAGTCCAGAATATTCATTGGAAGGACCGATGCTGAAGCTGAAGCTCCAATACTTCAGCCACCTGATGTGAAGAGCTGACTCATTGGAAAAGAGCCTGATGCTGGGAAAGACTGAAGGCAGGAGGAGAAGGGGATGACAGAGGATGAGATGGCTGGATGGCATCACCGACTCTATGGACATGAGTTTGAGTAAGCTCTGGGAGCTGGTGATGGACAGGGAGGCCTGGCGTGCTGCGGTCCATGGGGTTGCAAAGAGTCGGACACGACTGAGTTACTGAACTGAACTGATGCACATCATTGTTTTAGACAAAATACTTTAGACACTTGATAGACTACAGTATAGTATAAACAAAACTTGTATAAGCTTTGGGAAACTAAAAAATTCCTGTGACTTTCTTTTTTGTCATTTCACTTTATTGTGGTGGTCTGGAACTAAACCTATGATTTCTTTGAAGAATGCCTCTATGTCAATAATAATGTTAAATACAAAGGAATAAAACAATCCAATCAAAAGGTAGTAATTGTCACAGAGGTAAAAGGAAAAAGAGCCAAGTATCTGCTGTCTGAAAGAGACATGCTTCAGAGTCAAAGAAACAAATAGGGACTTTCATGGTGGTCCAGTGGTTAAGACTTTGCCTTCCAATGCAGGGGGTGTGGGTTCAATCCCTGGCTGCAAAACTAAGATCTCACATGCTTCATGATCAAAAAACCAGGATATACAGGTTGCTCAGGGCTGGTGCACTGGGATGACCCAGAGGGATGGGATGGGGAAGGAGGTGGGAGGGGGGTTTAGGATGGGGAACACATGTTCACCCGTGGTGGATTCATGTCAATGTATGGCAAAACCACTACAATATTGTAAAGTAATTAGCCTTCAAAAAAAAAAAAGAATATAAACAATAGAAGCAATATTGTTACAAACTGAATAAAGACTTAAAAAATTGTCCACATCAAAAAAATCTTAAAAGAAATAACTAAGTTGAAATAAAAGGATGGTGTATATTTTTTGGACACCAAAAATGTGTTATTTCTCATGCCAGTTCTCCAATCCTCTCACACTAACTGCATGTCCTATTGAATCCTATCTGAAGTTAGCATCTACCTACCTGAAGTTAGTATCTTCTCCTAGAAGTTAAAGGATTTATTCCTAAAGGCTGCGTCTACTTCAAACACCAGCCACAAGTGGCATTCTCAGGCAACCCACACTTCTGCCATATGATAACAAACTTGAAGTTTCCACTGACCAGTACCCGCTACCATCTCAGTTTCAATAATTTGCCAGAATAACTCATAAAAGTGCTCTATTCACTATTATAGTTTATTATAAAGGGCATCAATGAACTGCCAGATCTTCAAAAAAGTAGACAGAGTAGGGTCTGGAAGTGTCCCAAGCAGGAGAGTCTCTGCCTCCAGGCAGACAAAGGGTATGTGGATGTATTCACCAACTCAGAGGTTCTTCAAACTCTGTCACTTAGGAGTTTTATGGGCATTCCATTATGTATGCATAACTGACTAGATCACGGGCATGCATGATTGAACTACCTCCAGCTCCAATCCTCTCCCCAGGGGTTGGGGTTTGGGCTGAAATTCCTAGCCCTCTACTCATATGGTTGGATTTCTGGCATCCAGCCCCCATTCTGAAGCCACTCTCCCCTCCCCTCACCAATTTGAATGATTCAGATTGATTGATTCAGCATTAGTCATTCAACATACAGAAGGTTAAGTTACAAGGGTTTTCAGAGCTCTGTTCCAGGGATCAAATAATTATTTTTATTTTATTTTAATATACAAAGACCAAATATTTATTTTTAATTATGGCACAGATGGAAAAAGATATTTAATGAAAGCAGCAATCATAAGAGAACTGGAGTATCTATACTAAGAGGAGGCAAACAGTTTAAGACAAAATGTGGCTAGAGACAAAGGACATTTTATACTGTAAAGAAAAGTTGGTGGATGGGAAGAAAGGGAGGGTCAGAAGTTGGGAGGCTTGCTTGCCCTTTAGGAACTTGTTTACCCTTCATGAACTTGGCTGCCCCAAGTATGAGCAAGACATGTTAGGATAAAAATGTTTCAGATACATGGGCTGGGGAAGGCATGATCAGGAAGAATACAGTGCCTCTAATTCCTTTCCTCACAAACCTCACAGTTAAACCTTTAACTTTCATCCTGGCCTCCCTGTGAACCCTCAGTGGAGACAATTTCCTGAATATGCTGAGTCCCAGAAAAATGTACATATTATATCTTGTTAGGAATAAGATTGAGAGAATATAAACTACTTGGTAGGATGGTAATTCAATTTAATGGTTGAATGGAATTGTGTGCCTTGAAGATGACTAAGCTAAGAAAAAGGAATTGAATGATTGTGAGTGAACTGGAGAAAAGCACTTGAGAAGATGAAACATATTTTAATACAGCTTATAGAGGGCAAAATCTCTTTCATTTCTTTGATATCTTAATGACATAGCAATAAGAAAACCAAAGGATGCATCAATTGTTCAAAAAAAGTGTTTTATAGTGACTGGTTGGGTTTTAGTCCTTAATGTTATACATAATATTATATCATGTGTTCACTATCACACTATCAAATGAAATTGACTCAGCATTAACACAGATGATAGATTTATCACTTCTGAGTTTTTTAAAAGTATGTGCACTTCTTTCTTGTTAAGATTATACCATAAAAAATTTATTTTTGAATTAGATTCATTGCTAAATTGTGAAGAGAAGATGATATAATGAACAATTTTCTAGTGATTCATTTACAGCTTTGAAGAAGCATTCATATGGAAATTGTTATGGCTCCGATCAAGTCAGGTGTAAGGTAAACTTGGAAGAGTGACAAATTTGGCATTCTTCTGTAATAATGGAGGAAAAACAGAACCCAAACAAAGAAATTGTACATTAAAAAATCTTTGACTGCTAATGTAACTACTAATGTAACCTTGACCTTTCTTATCAGGGAATTACGCTACTTTAAAATAAAACTTTAATGCCTTTAATTAGAAACTGGAGCATTGACTTATTCCCATTGTGCAGACTTTAAAAAATAATTCCCATTGGCATTCATATTCCTGTTTTGATAGGGGGTAGGCTGAATCAGGGTGACAAATTTTTGGCACTGACTGGTGGGATGTATGTAAAACATAATGACTGGAAATTTAGAGGTTACATTGGTTTAAATTAATTGCTTCATTAATTAGCAATTAATTTTAAATAAATTGCTTCCATTTAAATCATGTCTCGGCTCTCCCTATAGTGACAGGGGCTCGTTCTCAGAAGCAGTTAATATGTGAGTGCAACATCAATTTTATGGAACCCTGAGTAAATTTCACTTGATAAGCCTCTTTGATATTTGAGGCAGAGTCCATCTGAGAAAGAACTTCAGAACTGGTGCATCCAGGCAGCCCGGCCCGACTCTCCCCTCTTACAGATGAGGTTGGGGGGCTATTTGAGTCTCCTTTCCTTTAATTTCCATATGAAATTGTCCTGAAATTCTGACCATTTTACTTTCTGATTTTTTCTCTAATTTGTTCCCTCTTGTATTTCCCCACTCCCACGGTTTATTCACAGCTTCATCAGATTTAAGCTGTAAATCTGTTCTTCTTGCTTTCTTTTCACTTCTCTTAAAATCTCTTTTACCACCCCCAAATTCAGTTATTTAAAAAGCAAATCTTGAAGAGACTCAGCATCATTAGTCATTAATGTGAATGCAAATCAAAACCACAATAACACCTCACACCCGTCAGGCACATACACCCCAACAAAAACAGACAAGAACAAGTGCTGATGAAGAGGAGGGGGAATTGTGACCCTCGTACATTATTGGCAGGGATGTCAAATGGTGAAGCTGCTTGCAAAACAGGTTGGTGGATTCTTCAAAAGTTGAACATAGAGTTAAGATATGACTCAGCAATTCTGGTCCTGAGAGTGTTCTCCAAAGACCTGAAAACAGGCACTCAGACAAACACAAATGTTCATAGCGCCACTGTTCACATTAGTTAAAGGGGAAACATTCTAAATGCTCATCAAAGGATGAACAGATAGACAAAATGTGGCATATCCATACAACGGGATATTTCTTATCCATAAAAATCAAGGAAGTAATGATACATACTATAACATGCATGAATCTCAAAAACATGCTAAGTGAAAGAAGTCAGACACTAAACATCACTTACTAGATGATTCCATTTATATGCGATATTCAGAGTAGGTAAATCTATAGACATAGAAGTAAGATTAGTGGTTGCCAGAAGCTGGGGCAGGGGCAGTGACCACTTCATGGATACAGTTTTCTTTTTAGGTGTTTCAAGCACTCTGGAACTTGATATCCATGGTGGTTGAACAACATTATGAGTATACTAAATGCCAATGAATTGTGCACCTTAAAATGGTAATTTCATGTACAGTAATTTTCAGTTCAGTTCAGTTCAGTCGCTCAGTCGTGTCTGACTCTTTGCGACCCCATGAAGCACAGCATGCCAGGCCTTCCTGTCCATCACCAACCCTCGGAGTTCACTCAGATTCATGTCCATCGAGTCAGTGATGCCATCCAGCCATCTCATCCTCTGTGGTCCCCTTCTCCTCTTAAAAAGTACTGTTAAGTGTATGAGGGAGGCAGAAAATGTCAGAGTGGTGCTGTGTGGGAAGGACTTGACTCACCTTTTCTGGCAATGAAGACAGAGGAAGGGATCATGTGTGCAAGAAGCTGGAAAAGGCAAGGAAATGGATTCTCCTCTAGAAATTCCAGAAGAAACTCAGCCTTGCCAAACCCTGACTTTAGCCCATGAGACCTCAGTCAGACTTGTGACCTGCAGACCTGCAAGATATGACATTTGTGTTGTTTAAGCTGCTTAAAAAAAACCCTCAAATCTTAGCATATAACTTTTTGCCCCAAAGCTATTCCAAGTTACTTTATCGCCCTTAGGAGACTTCATCACAGAGGTTAAGAGCACAGGGGTTGCTGAGCCTCAGACATCCCCTGTCTTGCTAGTTCTGTTCCCTAGCTACCCTTCCAACATCTGGGCTTAGACAGACTGAGTTCGGACTGCTCTCCACTCCCCCGGCCATGTTAAATCCTTTTCCTTGGTGCCCCTTAGGGTCTGGGATGTGGTTTTCCTTGCAGTTGACCCTGAGCTGACTATGTGCAGCTTGAGATCAAGGACATATCTTTAAGCCCCAAGACCTACACTGCACTCTCTCCAAATTCCTGCAGAGAGTAGTGCTTATAAATATTTGTTGAATGCATCAGTAGACAAAATTTAGTTCAGAGAGGTGAAGTAACCTACAGGGGATTATTAAGAGCTGGGAGTGAGTCGTCCTTCCAGGCTGATGCTTTTATGAGCTGCCTAATAACAAGTCAGTGAGAAAAACTTGCCTGCAGTTGTATCAGATATTTCTACTCAGGATGTGCTTTGTGTGGACCGGGATACTCTAAGGAAGCATTACTTATTCTCTTTGCATGTTCCCTTTCCCTGTTGTTCTACAAGGGTCACCAAGCCCTCAGATGTTCTTTTGGCTTAGAGAAAGTTTTTCTAATTGAGCCGGAAGCAGAAGTTGTCAGTGAGATATCTGTCTTCCTGGCTTTTGTTTTTCTAAACCCTCAGCTTTGACAGGTTTATGCTGAGCTCTTTTAAGGACAATCTGAGGAAGAGATTTTTTCCCCTTAGATCAAGGAAGAGAAGCGGGGTTCATGTAGTGGTTGCACTTAGGCCCTGCACCCACTCATGATGCAGACTCAAAGAGCAAAGAGATGCTGTTTAAGGAAGTAGGTGGGCAGGCCAGTGAGGATGTCAGGGCACCAGGAGAAACTGGCCATCAGGAGGTCCTGATCTTTTGGATCTTGGAGGGACCATATGCTAAGAGGAAGGATGGATGAACAACAGATTGGCAGGAAAGGGCTTGTAACTGCATTTCATTTAATCTAAGTGAAAACATTTTAGAATGGGTATTTCTTGCATCTTTGAATTTGTGGACTAAGATCCATACTTACATGTGGATAAATGGAATAAAAGTATGAAGTTATGGGGAAGTGGTCTAAAAGGCCCCTTACTTTCTAACAAGAAGACCTGTTTTGGGACTTCCCCGAAAGTCCAGTGGTTAAGACTCCATGCTTCCACTCCAGGGGGTGGGGGTTTGATTCCTGGTAAGGGAACTAAGATCCTGTGTGCCATGTGGTATAGCCAAAAAAAAAAAAAAAAGAAAAGAAAAGAAAAAAAAACCTGCTTCAACATCTGAAATGATCCCATTTTAACTCTTTAAAGATTGTGATGATCCTAATGTTACTGACGGAGGCAACAGGGTATCTGAAAGGTTGGTTGAATAGGATGCCAAAGGCCTGGGCTGTTCCCAGGAGCTGTAGTTGGCCTTCGGTGGTGACTCTTCAGGGGGTGCTTTTTGGCCCTTTCCTCTGCCAATCTCTGGAATAAGCACAGGGTCAGGCCCTTATCAAAATCTGTGCGAGGATCTTGGGCCAATTATCAAGACTCTCTGCCTCTGGACACCTGGGTTAGGACGGTGGGGAAAGCGTGTGGCAATGCAGCATGGAGGAGTTGGCCAAACCAGCCATCATCTATGTGAACAGGGCTCCACGGAGCAGAAAGGGAGGAAGAAGAGGAGAACGTTGCTAGAAAGGTTAGGATTGTGGGTGCTATCTGAGGTGGGGCTGGTGGGGAAACTTGTGGATGACAGCTTATGGTGATGACTCATGATCTCTGAAGATTTAGCCTCAGGATCAGGAACCAGGCTCAATCACTCAAGAGCTTTTGTGTAGCACAGTTTTATTAAAGTGAAAAAGGAACAGAGAAAGCTTCTGACATGGACATCAGAAGGGGGATAGACTGCCTGCCTCGCTAGTCTTAGCAAGGGAGCTAGATACTTTTTCAGTTGGTTATTACAGTAAATTAAAAGAATGTCTCAAAGTTGTAAAGAGACCAGACCCACTCCCATAATATACGTTTCAAGATGATAGGGTTAGTCAGAAGGTTCTCAAGAAGGAGAAACATGTCCTCAAGCAGGATGCATTGTTGCTATATAGTCATTGATACAGAGTTTAAGGAAAAACATATCCTCAAGCAAGATGAGTTGTTTTGTTGTGCAATCACCAGTTCCGCTTAAAGGACAAAAGTTGGTCCTTTTCTCCTTGAACTCCAGATCTTTACCTTCTCGAGAGCCCCAGACCCACTTCTCCTCCTCGGGGACCCTGGACTTCTTATCAACCTGCCTAAGGATTGACTCTTTCATGACCACACCCAGGCCCTTCAGAGCCAACATGGTATCGGCAGCCCCTGAGCCAAGCAGGGGCTGAGCCCTAGTCAGCTTGGGCTGCCATAGCAAAACATCGCAGGCTAAGAGCTTTGGTTGGATCATCGAAAAAGCAAGAGTGTTACAGAAAAACATCTATTTCTGTTTTATTGACTATGCCAAAGCCTTTGACTGTGTGGATCACAATAAACTGTGGACAATTCTTCAAGAGATGGGAATACCAGACCACCTGACCTGTCTCTTGAGAAATCTGTATGCAGGTCAGGAAGCAACAGTTAGAACTGGACATGGAACAACAGACTGGTTCCAAATAGGAAAAGGAGTATGTCAAGGCTGTATATTGTCACTTTGCTTATTTAGCTTACATGCAGATTACATCACGAGAAACACTGGGCTGGAAGAGGCACAAGCTGGAATCAAGATTGCCAGGAAAAATATCATTAACCTCAGTTAAGCAGATCATACCACGCTTAGGGCAGAAAGTGAAGAAGAACTAAAAAGCCTCTTGATGAAAGTGAAAGAGGAGGGTGAAAAAGTTGGCTTAAAGCTCAACATTCAGAAAACTAAGATCATGGCATCTGTCCACATCACTTTATGGGAAATACATGGGGAACCAGTGGAAATAGTGTGAGATTTTATTTCTGGGGGCTCCAAAATCACTGCAGATGGTAATTGCAGCCATGAAATTAAAAGACGCTTACTCCTTGGAAGGAAAGTTATAACCAATCTAGACAGCATATTCAAAAACAGAGACATTACTTTGCCGACTAAAGTCCGTCTAGTCAAGGCTATGGTTTTTCCAGTGGTCATTTATGGATGTGAGAGTTGGACTATAAAGAAAGCTGAGCACTGAAGAATTGATGCTTTTGAACTGTGGTGTTGGAGAAGACTCTTGAGAGTCCCTTGGATTGCAAGGAGATCCAACCAGTCCATCATAATGGAGACCAGTGCTGGGTGTTCATTGGAAGGACTGATGCTGAAGCTGAAACTCCAATACTTTGGCCACCTCATGCGAAGAGTTGACTCATTGGAAAAGACCCTGATGCTGGGAGGGATTGGGGGCAGGAGGAGAAGGGGATGACAGAGAATGAGATTGCTGGATGGCATCACCGACTCTATGGACATGGGTTTGGAAGGACTTCAGGAGTTGGTGATGGACAGGGAGGCCTGGTGTGCTGCAATTCATGGGGTTGCAAAGAGTCGGACATGACTGAGCAACTGAACTGAACTGAACTGAATGGATATTTATGTCCTCACCGTTCTGGAGACTGGAAGTCAAGGTCAAGGTACTGGCATATCAGGTTCTGGTGAGGGCTCTCCTCCCAGCTTGGAGATGGCCCATCTTGATGTGTAATCATGTGGCCTTTTCTCCCTGCATGAGTGAAGAGAACCAGAAAGTAAGAGCAAGCCTTATAAAGTCACCAACCCTATTGGATTAGGACATCACATTTAACCTTGTGTGATAAGTCACTTCAGTAGTATCCGATTCTGTCCCAAGGACTGTAGCCCACCAGGTTCCTATGTTCATGGGAATATTAGAGTGGGTTCCCACTTCCTCCTCCAGGGAATCTCCCTGACCGAGGGATTGAATCCCCATCTTTTGTGTCTCCTGTATTGGCAGGCAGATTCTTTGCCACTAGCGCTACCTGGGAAGCACTAATAATCTTTCAGTTCAGTTCAGTTCAGTCGCTCAGTCGTGTCCGACTCCTTGCAACCTCATGGACTGCAACACACCAGGCTTCTCTGTCCATCACCAACTCCTAGAACTTTCTCAAACTCATGTCCATCGAGTCCGTGTTGCCATCCAACCATCTCATCCTCTGTCGTCCCCTTCTCCTCCCACCTTTAATATTTCCCAGGCTTTTCCAATGAGTCAGTTCTTTGCACCAGGTGGCCAAAGTATTGGAGTTTCAGCTTCAACATCAGTCCTTCCAATGAACACCCAGGACTGATCTCCTTTAGAATGGACTGGTTGGATATCTTTGCAGTCCAAGGGACTCTCAAGAGTCTTCTCCAACATCACAGTTCAAAAGCATCAATTCTTCAGTGCTCAGCTTTCTTCACAGTCCAACTCTCTCATCCATACATGACCACTGGAAAAAAACCCATAGCCTTGACTAGACGGACCTTTGTTGACAAAGTAATGTCTCTGCTTTTTAATATGCTGTCTAGGTTGGTCATAACTTTCTTCCAAAGAGCATGTGTCTTTTAATTTCATGGCTGCAGTCACCATCTGCAGTGATTTTGGAGCCGAAAAAATAAGGTCTGTCACTGTTTCCATTGTTTCTCCATCTATTTTCCATGAAGTGATGGGACTAGATGTCATGATCTTAGTTTTCTGAACCTTGAGCTTTAAGCCAAGTTTTTCACTCTTCTCTTTCATTTTCATCAAGAGGCTCTTTAGTTCTTCTAATGACCTTATTTATGACTTTATTTAACCTTAATTACTTCCTCAAAGCCCTACCTTCAAATACAGTCACATTGAGGGGTTAGGGCTTTGATACATGCATTTTGGGAGAACACAGTTCAATCTGTTGCAGTCAGAAAGAGAAGGAGGATGCAGCAGGGAGCAGAGAACCCATTCTTCAACCTTGCCACTGGTGATATCTAATGTCTTCTTTAAGAGCAAGGGCAAAGCCACTTGGGTTGTCTATAGAATTGTGGGAATGTGGAAACAATACAGTGTTTTGTTTCATACTAAAGACAAGTATTTTGGAATAACCAATGGTGAATTAGAAGGGAAAGAAAATGAAAGTGAAAGTCGCTCAGTCATGTCCGACTCTTTGTGACCGGATGGGCTATACAGTCCATAGAATTCTCCAGGCCAGAATTCTCCAGAATACTGGAGTGGGTAGCTGTTTCCTTCTCCAGGGGATCTTCCCAACCCAGGGTTTGAACCCAGGTCTGCTGCATTGCAGGCAGATTCTTTACCAGCTGAACCACCAGGGAAGCCCAAGAGCAGACAGATTCTTTACCATCTGAGCTACCAGGGGAATTAGAAGGGAGGACTTGAGCATTCCAAATGCATACCCAGGGCACAAAAATTCACAAATGTGGGGATTACTCCACCAACATACCAAGAACCCAGTGATACTAAATCGTACATAGTAAAGTTCACCAACTCTGACAGATGGGGCTTATTGTCCCAGTTGTGGTACTTGACTGCTGGTCAAACTGGATGCTTTTGTTAGTCTCTTTTCTACAGCTCTGTATCCATATCATCAGGACTAATTTGCAGGTAGGTCACAGATTCATATCTTTTGCTGAAGTCAAATTACTGGCCAAGTTGGCCATGGGCCAGGGGAAGGCTTCTACAGTTCACCGTGTTCAGTTCAGTTCAGTCGCTCAGTCGTGTCTGACTCTTTGCGACCCCATGAACTGCAGCATGCCAGGCCTCCCTGTCCATCACCAACTCCCGGAGTTCACTCAGACTCATGTCCATTGAGTTGGTGATGCCATCCAGCCATCTCATCCTCTGTCATCCCCTTCTCCTCCTGCCCCCAATCCCTCCCAGCATCAGGGTCTTTTCCAATGAGTCAACTCTTCGCATGAGGTAGCCAAGTACTGGAGTTTCAGCTTTAACATCATTCCTTCCAAAGAACACCCAGGGCTAATCTCCTTTAGGATGGATTGGTTGGATCTCCTTGTAGTCCAAGGGACTCTCAAGAGTCTTCTCCAACACCACAGTTCAAAAGCATCAATTCTTCGGTGCTCAACTTTCTTCACAGTCGAACTCTCACATCCATACATGACCACAGGAAAAACCATAGTCTTGACTAGACCTTTGTTGGCAGGGTAATGTCTCTGCTTTTCAATATGCTTTCTAGGTTGGTCATAACTTTCCTTCCAAGGAGTAAGCGTCTTTTAATTTCATGGCTGCAATCACCATCTGCAGTGATTTGGGAGCCCAAGAAATAAAGTCTGACACTGTTTCCACTGTCTCCCCATGTATTTCCCATGAAGTGATGGGGCCAGATGCCATGATCTTCGTTTTCTGAATGTTGAGCTTTAAGCCAACTTTTGCACTCTCCTCTTTCACTTTCATCAAGAGGCTTTTTAGTTCCTCTTCACTTTCTGCCATAAGGGTGGTGTCATCTGCATATCTGAGGTTATTGATATTTTTCCCAGCAATCTTGATTCCAGCTTGTGCTTCTTCCAGCCCAGCATTTCTCATGATGTACTCTGCATAGAAGTTAAATAAGCAGGGTGACAATATACAGCCTTGACGTACTCCTTTCCTATTTGGAACCAGTCTGTTGTTCCATGTCCAGTTCTAACTGTTGCTTCCTGACCTGCATATAGGTTTCTGAAGAGGCAGGTCAGGTGGTCTGGTATTCCCATCTCTTGAAGAATTGTCCACAGTTTATTGTGATCCACACAGTCAAAGGCTTTGGCATAGTCAATAAAGCAGAAATAGATGTTTTTCTGGAACTCTCTTGCTTTTTCCATATGATCCAGCAGATGTTGGCAATTGGATCTCTGGTTCCTCTGCCTTTTCTAAACCAGCTTGAACATCTGGAGGTTCACGATTCACATATTGCTGAAGCCTGGCTTGGAGAATTTTGAGCATTACTTTACTAGCGCGTGAGATGAGTGCAATTGTGTGGTAGACTGAGCATTCTTTGGCCTTGCCTTTCTTTGGGATTGGAATGAAAACTGACCTTTTCCAGTCCCGTGGCCACTGCTGAGGTTTCCAAATTTGCTGGCATATTGAGTGCAGCACTTTCACAGCATCATCTTTCAGGATTTGAAACAGCTCAACTGGAATTCCATCACCTCCACTAGATTTGTTTGTAGTTATGCTTCCTAAGGCTCATTTGACTTCACATTCCAAGATGTCTGGCTCTAGGTGAGTGATCATACCATCGTGATTATCTGAGTGATGAAGATCTTTTTTGTGCAGTTCTTCTGTGTATTCTTGCCACCTCTTCTGAATATCTTCTGCTTCCGTTAGGTCCATACCATTTCTGTCCTTTATCGAGCCCATCTTTGCATGAAATGTTTCCTTGGTATCTCTAATTTTCTTGAAGAGATCTCTATTCTTTTCTATTCTATTGTTTCCCTCTCTTTCTTTGCATTGATCGCTGCGGAAGGCTTTCTTATCTCTCCTTGCTATTCTTTGGAACTGGGCATTCAAATGGGTATATCTTTCCTTTTCTCCTTTGCTTTTCATTTCCCATCTTGTCACAGCTATTTGTACGGCCTCCTCAGACAACCATTTTGCTTTTCTGCATTTCTTTTCCATGGGGATGGTCTTGATTTCTGTCTCCTATACAATGGCACGAACCTCCGTCCGTAGTTCATCAGGCACTCTGTCTATCAGATCTAGTCCCTTAAATCTATTTCTCACTTCCACTGTATAGTCATAAGGGATTTGATTTAGGTCATACCTGAATGGTCTAGTGGTTTTCCCTACTTTCTTCAATTTAAGTCTGAATTTGTCAAGAAGGAGTTCATGATCTGAGCCACAGTCAGCCCCCAGTCTTGTTTATGCTGACTGTATAGAGCTTCTCCATCTTTGGCTGCAAAGAATATAATCAATCTGATTTTGGTGTTGACCATGTGGTGATGTCCATGTGTAGAGTCTTGTCTTGTGTTGTTGGAAGAGGGTGTTTGCTATGACCAGTGCGTTCTCTTGGCAGAACTCTATTAGCCTTTGCCCTTCTTCATTCCATATTCCAAGGCCAAATTTGCCTATTACTCCAGGAATCTCTTGCCTTCCTACTTTTGCATTCCAGTCCCCTATAATGAAAAGGACCTCTTTTTTGGGTGTTAGTTCTGGAAGGTCTTGTAGGTCTTCATAGAACTGTTCAACTTCAGCTTCTTCAGTGTTACTGGTTGGGGTGTAGGCTTGGATTACCGTGATATTGAATGGTTTACTTTGGAAACGAACAGAGATCATTCTGTCATTTTTGAGATTGCATCCGAGTACTGCATTTCAGACTCTTTTGTTGACCATGATGGCTACTCCATTTCTTCTAAGGGATTCTTGCCACAGTAGTAGATATAATGGTCATCTGAGTTAAATTCACCCATTCCAGTCCATTTTAGTTCTCTGATTCCTAGTATGTCGACGTTCACTCTTGCCATCTCCTGTTTGACCACTTCCAATTTGCCTTGATTCATGGACCTGACATTCCAGGTTCCTATACAATATTGCTCTTTATAGCATCAAACCTTGCTTCTATCACCAGTCTCATCCACAACTGTGTGTTGTTTTTGCTTTGGCTCCATCCCTTCATTCTTTCTGGAGTTATTTCTCCACTGTAGCATATTGTACACCTACTGACCTGGGGAGTTCATCTTTCAGTGTCCTATCTTTTCGCCTTTTCATGCTGTTCATGGGTTTCTTAAGGCAAGAATACTGAAGCGGTTTGCCATTCCCGTCTCCAGTGGACCACATTCTGTCAGACCTCTCCACCATGACCCACCCATCTGGGGTGGCCCCCATGGTGTGGCTTAGTTACATTGAATTAGACAAGCTGTGGTCCATGTTACCAGATTGGATGGTTGTCTGTGATTGGGGTTTCAGTCTGTTTGCCCTCTGATGCCCTCTTTCAGTGCCTACTGTCTTCCTTGGGTTTCTCCTGACAATGGGTGTGGTTTAGCTCCTCTCGGCCACTGCCCCTGACCTTGGGCATGGGGTAGCTCCTCTCAGCTGCTTGTGTTAAGAGTGTTATTATTGGTGTCTGAAAATCAGCCACCAACTGAGATTTAACAAGCTGAGGTCCTGGAAGTGTGACTTCCAATTTGGAGTCATTTGTCATGTGCAACTTCATTAAAATACAACTTGTGGACTCTCTTAGTTGATAATTGACAAAATACTCCTCACTTTGCCAGAAAGTAGGTCTCCATTCTTTTGGAGGATGATGCTTACCCAAAGCAACATTTGTAGCTTATGTTGGGATAAATGTGATGCCAACAATGTTCCTACTGATAATTACATAGAAATGGAAGTGAAAGCCTCATTTATCTCATGCTTGTAACTGAGGCCATAAACTCATGCTGTCCCCAAATAAATATTTGAAGGGCAAAGTGAAATAGTACCCTGGGAGTCTAATTGCTTCTCTTTGAAGTAATTGTCATATAATCTCTCTTTACCTCTCTATCGGCTTGTTTCTGTTTGGGCAGAGATCTGCAGACCAGATGACAGGTAATGCCTGGAGTCAGGTGTTTATTACACTCATTCATTTTCCCCCTTCTAATTAAATCGCAATAGCCAGAGGCCTATGGTAACTTCATAAACTTGCCCACATAAAAATAAAAACATCCTTGCCAAAAAAAAAAAAAGGAAAATGGAAAGATGGATAACAAGCTAGACACAATTACCACAACTTACATCACAAAGAGCTAATTTCTCAAATGGTTGCATTATTCAAGATAGTTCTGTTCTAAAAAGTCACTGTGAACACTGTCTTAGCAAATCTTGAGCCACTGCTTCTGAGGAAACACAAGGGTTGTTTCTGGAAAGCTATTGGTCACAACGTTTTTGTCAGCCAATCATATATATAACCTAATATTTTATGTGTTTCTGTTTGAAGACAACTTATTTAACATACAGCCAATAGCACTATAAGCCATGCTTGAATGAAGCTTATCAAACACATAAATTTTATTCATAAGGCACTTCATAGCCATCTTGCTCTTAGGAACACTAGACAGACTTCAGCACTGTAGGTGGGGGGCCATTTTAAATAGCCAAATCACAAACTAAAAACCACAAAATAGTCTACTTAAATTAAGTAGACCATGAAAAAGACATTTTTTATTGTATGAGAGCTGAAACAAGAGGGCAGGGCACAGCATTGCCTGACCTCAGCTGTCCATGTTGGGTGACTCAGATTTTTTCCCCTGTCTGTGAACAACCACAAAAGCAAGAGTGGGCATTTGGGGATTACAAAAAATTTTTAACAAAGGAGCAAATTCTTCAATCTGGAATCTGTGAATAGTGAGATCTATTGTATATATAAGCAATTTATAAAACTCAATAAGAAAAAGACTAAATGCCTAATAGAAAATGGGCAAAGGCAGTGGAGAGACAGATCTCAGAGTCGGGCACTTGCATGACTCCTAACTAGGTGAAAAGACGTTCAATATCCCTCATACAAGAAGAAATGCAAATTAAGCTAAAATTACATTGAGATGGCATTCTTAAAACTATCAGATTAGTGGAGATAGAAAATGCTGTTAAAGTGTTGTGTTAGAGAGGTTGTAAGGATATAGGCATTCTCATATTTTGCCTGTGGGTGTAAAATGATATGATATTAAATACTAGATCACTTGCTCCTTCCCCTAGCATTCCCATTTCCAGGAATTCAGTTCATAGATATATTTGTATGCGTGCAAAATGACATACATACAACATTTTTCATTGCAGTATTGTTTATAAAGGGAAATATCTTAATAACAATCTAAATGTCTATCAATAACTCTGGCTTAAGAATGATGATACATAAAGAGTATGAAATATAATTCAGCTTTAAAAAAGAATGAGAAACTCGCGGAGATATAGTGAATTTAAAAGGTATGCAGCATGTTAGCACTGTGTGTGCGTAAGTGTGTGTGTGTGTTTACAGTCTCAATGGCATTCTTCTAATTTCCATTTCATTGGATTTTAGTCAGGGTTATATACAGCATTACATGATCACGGGTGGGTACAGTGAGGATACTGAGGCTTTCCCCATCCCTTCCTCCTCCAAACGTAAAGATTTAAATTTTACGAATGTAAATTTCTAGGCAGGAGAGTAGGATGGGGAAAAGGTAAGAGACTGATGAGTATGAATAATCTTGCCTTAGCCTACATATCTATTTATCTATATTAATCTATGTCTTATCTATATTTAATTATCTCTTCCCGAAGTAGATACCACACACTCCTCCCCCTGGGTCTTCGATTACAAAAGAATCTAAGTCATGCATCACCCTCTTTTAGACTAGCTCCAGGGTAGCTACCCCTACTTTTTTTTTTTTCTTCTGTAACTATTCAGAATCTCCCAAGGCCCCTATCCTATTCCAATGGATTACATCAAATATCCTTTCCTCCTAATTTATTGATAAAACTGAGGCCATAAGATACACAGTGTCTCTACTTGGTCTTGCTCTCCAGAAGATCGGTCTACACACGGTACTCGTCCTTCCTGCAGCGTCTCCTGGGCCTCGAAGGACGAAATGCTCCCTCTCTGCTGGTGTATTCCCCTTTGCATACGAAGAGTCACCTGTTTCTCTTACAAAGAAAGACTCTCTGCCCTTCCCCTCCTGGTTACTCTTGTATCTTACTACTCTGTCTTCCTTTCTCATCTAGGATGCCTGAACCCCGGTCTCTGCAGCCGGCCTCTCTCTCCTCCCTTTCCTCCTCCCTAGGGGAGTCGCAGGCTGCCCGGGTCCACAGTTCCGCTCTTTGGAAACAAAGGTAATGTGTGTTTCCTCAGATGCTGCGGTCAGTGGGATAGTTTCAACCGTTACCTTAAAAGATGTCTTCTTAGAGACACTATTGACCAGTCCGTTCTTCCCTCCTGAAGTTCCCCCTTCAGCCACAGGGGCCGCTCACGCCACCGTTCCCTCCCACTTCTTGTCTGCCCCCTGTTGGCCACCATTTCCCATTTATCCATTGAATAGTGTTCAGGGGAACACACCGGCTCTCCTCTGCAGTTCTCATCCCTTTTTTTTTTTCTCCTTTGGAAATCATCTTTTCGAGGCATGAGTTTTATATAATACTCAGTATCCTCTTAAAGTCTGTATTTCAAAGGATTTTAACAGATGTCTGCACTCATGAACCCACCACTACCATCCAAATGCAGAACCATCACAACCAGTGTTTCCAGCTGCTGCCTGCTCCTCCCTCTGACCCAGGATTCAAGCAAACTCTGAAACTCGTGTTTGGTCACTACTGATGGTAGCGATTTCTAGGATTTTATATCAATACAATCATATGCTATGTATTTTTTTTGCTTCTGGCTACTTTCACCCAGTAAAAAAAAAACATTGATTTATAATGTTTTTGAGTATCAGTAGTTGGTTCCTTTTTATTGTGGAGAGCTTCTTCATTGCATGGATATGTCACAGTTTGCTTCTCCATTAATCTCTTAATGGACGTTTATCTTTTCTAAACCCTGTTGTGATATTTCTTCACCAAATCTTGTTCTTTAGTGCCATTTGCTAATTGTTTCATTCATCTTTTGTCATTTGCTATACTACTTGGATATGTAGTTTATATGCTAGCAGAAAACAAAAATAAGAATAAAAGTATATAAACGACATCTATAATTTCCTAGGATTAAAATTTTTATTTTTTAATGATTTCAGGAATACCTTGTTTTATAGCACTTTGCTTTACTGCACTTCACAGGTAATTGTGTTTTCTACAAATTGAAGGTTTAGGGCAACCCTGTGTTAGACAGGTTAATCTATGCCATGTTTCCAACAGCATTTGCTCAGTTTGTGTNGGCAACCCTGTGTTAGACAAGTTAATCTATGCCATGTTTCCAACAGCATTTGCTCAGTTTGTGTCTCTGTGTCACATTCTGGTAATTTGCAAAATATTTTAAACTTTTTCATTATTATTATATTTGTCATGGTGATCTGTGACTTTGCTGTTACTACTTCAACTCACTGAAGGCTTAGATGATGTTTAGGGAGAAGGCAGTGGCACCCCACTCCAGTACTCTTGCCTGGAGAATCCCATGGACGGAGGAGCCTGGTGGGCTGCAGTCCATGGGGTTGCATAGAGTCGGACACGACTGAGCGACTTCACTTTCACTTTTCACTTTCATGCACTGGAGAAGGAAATGGCAACCCACTCCAGTGTTCTTGCCTGGAGAATCCCAGGGATGGCGGAGGTGGGCTGCTGTCATGGGGTCGCACAGAGTTGGACACGACTGGAGCGACTTAGCAGCAGCAGCAGCACTTTTTAGCAGTAACATACTTTTTAATTACGCCATGTACATTGTTTTTTTAAGGCAAAATGCTATTACACACTTCGTAGACTACAGGGTAGTATAAACAAATTTTACACGCACTGGGGGAAATCTAAAAATTCTGGTAACACACTTTACTGTGATATTCACTTTATTGAGGTGGTCTGGAGTAAACCACACTATCTCCAAGGTATGCCTGTATTTTCCAAAGGAAATTGCCTTTAATTCAGAAAGTGTAATCTTTTCCTCCAGAGGACACTTTTTGTCTCTGGGTCATTTGGTCACTCTGATGGCTGTGAGCAACAATGAAGATTTCTGTAGAAATACATGCTGACATGTAAGTAAACCAGAGCCTCCAACAAAGTGCTTCCTTGACTGGAAGGCATTGACTGGAATTTCAGTTATAAAAGTTTAATATATGAAATGTAGTGTATTCTATGTTATTCACATGAAATGTAAGCTTTTTGAGACTTTTGTTAGTTTTTTTAAGTGACAAGCATCTCTTTTCACCCTGTTGTGTTTCCTAAACACAACACAAAGCTGTTTTCCCAGCTTTATTAACTCCTGACCTGTGAATAACTCCTAAACCTCATCACTAACGGTGAATTGTTTTGTCCTCTCTGACATCCACATCAGGTGCAATAGAGGAACACGTCTGCCCTGAATACAGCACAGCTAACACCCTCAGTCCCATCCTGCCTCCTCTTTTCCTGTCTTTGAATTTATCTGTTTGCTTCATTCTCTCCATGACCACTCACTCCAATGTGGTCAATCATCAAGTCTTTTACTGGATGTCTGACTTTGCATCAGTCTTGGTCCCAGAAGGAAACTGATGACTTGCTCACACGGTGTAATTCAGGGGTGTAAAACCACCATGTAAAGGAGTTGTTTGCAAAGTGTGGACATGGTTCAGGAAAACCAACAGGGCTGGACCCGGGCTCAGCAGGGAGCGCTTCCTGCCCGGTCCTGGAGGGCACGTGGCCTGCTCCATCCCATGCAACCCTCCAGCTCTTTTCTCAGTTTGCTCCTATCTCCTGCTCTGCTTTCTTTCCCTGGCGCCGCCACAGGTGGAAACCACTGGAAGCCAGCAGACAGAGGTGAAGGGAGGCAGCCCAGGCTTCTTGGTTGGGGAAGCCAAATGGAGAAGCTGCGAGCAAAGCTGGAGAGGCAGATGGAAAATATCCAGCGTGGACCCCTCCTGCGGGGCGGGCACAGCTGTTACTATTTACATTAGAGTTTTGCTGACCTTGATGTAATTAGCGCATGCTGCCTTTCTCACTCTTTAAAATGCTTTCTATCATATTTCCTTTGGCTCTGGCTTTCTCCCACTTTCCTTCTAACTGGCTTTCTGCCTCCAGCTGGCCTGAATTTCCCAAGAGTTTTGCCTTCCTGTCAAACTCCACCCAGCTTGTGGCGGGGGTCCTGCTCTCTGAGGGTACAGTGACTCCACGTGATGGCTGAAGCTGTGGATTTCTCTCGGCAAAGATGGGCTTTCCGGCAAACTTCCACTCAGGGGGTCCTCCTCTCCTAAGACACTCAGGATCTCCCTACATTCTCGGTGAACTGAAATAAGTAGATAATCAGGAAAAAGTGAGGTTGTGATTTTGCTCAGAAGCAGTGTTTTCCTAGTAATGTCTAGGTGTGATTGAGCATCCTCTATACAAACGTTCATAGATTTGGAGATAAGAAACCTTTTACCTTATTTTGAGAAATTCCACACACAAGAGCCCTTCTGTTTATCCTATTTCTTTTTTCTGGGACCCAGAGGCAGGAAACTCAGCATATTTCTTGGTTTCTTCCCTTTAAAGTGTCCTATTTTGCTCTTCTGAGGAGGCAGAACTAACAAACACGACCTCTTCTTTCAATTCTTCGCAGTCTCATATTTGTGAGCTTTTAAAGGTTAGTGAGTAATGAGGGAAAATTCTATGGAAGAGGAGTGTTTATCACACAGCCATTTCCTTGGAGAAATCTCACCTCCTCCATCCACAAGGTCCTTGTCAAGCTGTCCTTCATGAGCCCCACGGTCATCTCCCCCAGCTGGGACAATCCCAAAGTCTCATCCTTCTAGTGACATGACTGGGAGAGGGTGGCATATGACCCCCAAAGGAACTGTGAGATCCTTGCCTGTATTGATAGACCTTCTTAGAGTAGTTTCTTTTCATCTGAGGTTGTTCAGCTGGGTGGTTGTGACCTTGGGGCAGCTGCTTGCAATCAAGTTCTTATTTGTGAGCAATAGAAACCCACTCTGGATGCCTTAAGCAGAAAAGACTTTTAGGAAAATGTCACTGGTATTAAAAGGAATCTCTAGGATGGCTGGAGAATCAAGTACTGTCATTAACAACTGTGTGTATGGTCCCCAGTTACACCCCAGGAGGGGTCTCCTGAGGACACCATTGCCACTGAACACCAAGGCCCCCAGCGGGCGGAGCTGATGTGTGCACAGGACCCCAGAGACCATCAGGAACATGAGCTCCTCAGGGAGAAGCCCCCTCCATGTTCCTGCTCTTCTTTCTTTCCTCTTGCTTTGCTTTTTCTGCATCTAGTTCCAAGTAAGTGTAGGATGCCTTTGTCTGGTTGCTGTCACCTCGGTTACATGTCTGAGCTCCAGCTGCAAAGGTGTTTGGGAAATGAAACAGCTGACATCCTCAGCTCCTGCAGCAGGAGGGCGCATGCCCTGCGGAGACGTAGGACGTGGGAAAGTCCCTAAACTGAGAGGAGTTCCAGATGCTGGGGAATGAAAGTCATGGGAGAAGAGGTCTGCAGAACTCAGCCTAGGTAGAGAGGGAAGAAGAGCCAAGAAACGGAGAGACAGACAAAAACCAGACAATGTGATTGAAGCCTCTGAATCTAGATGTGCCTCAGCCTTAAAAAAAGGCAACAAAAACCCTGGCCTATTTATGTTAGCTGATAAATCCTTCTTCTGGCCTAAATTATAAACTCGCTTTTGAGTTGAGCATCTGTCACTAGTCAACAAGAGCCTCCTGCCTTATATGGTGTTGCTTTTATATTGGTGGTGAAATCATATTCTTGCTTCTTTATTGGGGCATTTTCCCCCGAGTTTCCTCTGCCAGTGCCTTCTGAATACACTTGATTTCTTGGCCATCGGGCAGGCCCAGGGGAGGATGGAAACCACCTTGCCCACCAGCCTCCTGGGGGTGGGGGGCTCTGCCTCATCCCACCCAGGCTCCCTCCCATACAACCCCCAGATTTTTTCTCTCTTGGCTCTTGTCTCCTGGAGCTGCCCCTGGAGGCTGTCTGCTAACTGCATTGTTGGGAGACTGACTACTCCTTGAAGAAAGCTCCAGCAGCACCTCCCTGGGGTGGGGGGTGGGGGGGTGCGGCACACGAACTGTGGGTATCCTTGCTGCCTTGTGAGGACACTTGACCCAACAGTGACTCCAGTGCAGAAGGGAGCAGACCCTTGGTGAGATGGAAGAAGAACATTAAGGTCATTGTTTGAGGTCCTGGATCCAGCCATGCTTGAAATCCATCCTTGAGCTCTTCTGTTGCATTAGCCAATAAAGTCTTTCCTTTTCCTTAAAAAAAATATATATATATATTCTCAGCCAGTGAACCTATGAGAGCCATGCTCTGTATGCAGTTGTGGGATCAAGATGTCTGGTTCATCTCTAAATTGTTTGGGTTTGTTCAGAGAACTGTTTGTAAGCACAAGACCAGGAGTCATATCCTTTCCCTTCAGGAACTGGTGTATCTGGACCCCGTGGAACTAGTTTCCAGGTTGTTAGGTCAAGTCTTCTTCCTTGCTTCTTGTTTCATCTTAGCAAAGAATTGAAACAGCAGTCCAGTTATAGCTCAGACAGGCAGGGTTTATTGGACACGCGACAAGCAGTGCACTCTCAAGGTGTGAGAGCAGACCAGCCCCCAAGCGGGTCCTGTCCCAGCCTTGGCTTCCCTCTTTTATATCCCTTGCTCCCTCCCTTGAGTGAGTTTCTGGGGCCTATACTCTTCCTGGGTCTGGTTGGTGATGCCCAAGACCAATCAGGGAAGGGGGTATGTTTCCCACTAGAGGTTCTCACTACCCTCCGTGGCTTCCTCTTTTTCATGGGCTTTTTTCCTAGTCACCACTTCCTCTGATCACCATCTGGGACCCTGTTTCCCTAGTCTGACTAGGTATAGGGTGCATCCCAAAGATTTATTCTCTGGAGGAGTGCATCTTAGAAGTATGCCCTCAGTCCCCAGGGAAGAACCCTTGTTACTGATCCCCCTGAATCCTCTGGTCCCTCTACTTCATAGGCTTACCCTGGTCACAAGGGTCTCATCCCAGCTTCATGGAGCAGGGATGAGGGATGAGGACTGGGCACCCTTTTCTGTTCATCTGATGTTTTGGGGATGAGGCCTTGGGGGTGTTGGAGAAGCAGATGAGAGGTAAAGGAATTTAGGGAACAAACGGGGTGAAGTCTAATGTCTCCTTGGCCTCCCAGAATGTATGCCTTCCTCCTAGGTGCCTGAGACACTCTGTGGAGGGTCTGGCTCCCTCGTCTGATCTCACTGGGAGGCTGGACTCCAGCCTGTCTGGGGTTTCTGAGAACCAGCACCTCTATCTCAACTGTCCCTTCCTAGGGAACTGTGATAAATTTCAAGGCTGCCAAGACCTGGTGAATGGACAGATGAGGAAGGGACTTGGTACACCAAAGCTGGGCTGACCTCTGTTCACCTGCTCGACCCTGAGGCACCAGAGCTGTGGCACATCTGCCAGCTGATGAGACCTTGTCATCAGGAAGCAGCAGGTGGGCTGTGATGCTCTGAGATGCAGCTGTGCTTAGTCACTAGTCATGTTCAGCCCTTTGCAACCCCATGGACTGCAGCCTGCCAGGCTCCTCTGTGCATGGGGATTCTCCAGGCAAGAGTACTGGAGTGGGTTGCCATGCCCTTCTTCAGGGAGATGAAGCTGAGCCAAAGCCAAATGACCCTTAAGCAACCCCTTAGCATGTTGCTGAGTCCAAGTACACTCTGCTCACTGCATGACAGGCCAATAAGTCTGTAGACAAGGTATTGAGGCAAGGAATAATGACTTTATTTGAAAAGCCAGCAGACTGAGAAGATGGCAGACTAATGTCTCAAAATAATCATCTTATTGGGGTCTGGATGCCAGGTTCTTTTATAGAACATGATGGGTGCTGAAGATGTTCAGTTCAGTTCAGTCACTCAGTCATGTCCGACTCTTTGTGACCCCATGGACTGCAGCACACCAGGCTTCCCTGTCCATCACCAACTCCCGGAGTTTACTCAAACTCATGTCCATCGAGTCCATGATGCCATCCAACCATCTCATCCTCTCTTGTCCCATTCTCCTCCTGCCTTCAATCTTTCCCAGCATCAGAGTCTTTTCCAATGAGTCAGTTCTTCCCATCAGGAGGTCAAAGTATTGGAGTTTCAGCTCCAGCATCAGTCCTTCCAGTAAATATTCACGACTGATTTCCTTGAGGATTGACAGCTTTGATCTCCTTGCAGTCCAAGGGACTCTCAAGAGCCTTATCCAATGCTACAGCTCAAAAGCATCAATTCTTTGGTGCTCAGATTTCTTTATAACCCAACTCTCACATCCATACATGACTACTGGAAAGACCATAACTTTGACTAGATGGACCTTTGTTGGCAAAGTAATGTCTCTGCTTTTTAGTATGTTGTCTATGTTGGTCACAGTTTTTCTTCCAAGGAGCAAACATCTTTTAATTTCATGGCTGCAGTCACCATCTGCAGTGATTTTGGAGCTCAAAAAAGTAGTCTGTCACTGTTTCCATTGTTTCCCCATCTATTTGCCCTGAAGTGATGGGACCAGATGTTAGTTTTCTGAATGTTGAGTTTTAAGCCAACTTTTTCACTCTCCTCTTTCATTTTCATCATTCTGCCATAAGCATGGTGTCATCTGCATATCTGAGGTTATTGATATTTCTCCTGGCAGTCTTGATTCCAGCTTGTGCTTCATCCAGCCCGGCACTTCACATGATGTACTCTGCATATAATTTAAATAAGCAGGGTGACAATATACAGCCTTGATATACTCCTTTCCCTATTTGGAACCTCTGTTGTTCTATGTCCAGTTCTAACTGTTGCTTCTTGACCTGCATACAGATTTCTCAGGAGCAGGTCAGGTGGTCTGGTATTCCCATCTCCTGAAGAATTTCCCACAGTTGGTTGTGATCCACACAGTCGGAGGCTGCGGAAGTAAAGTAATTCAAAATAGATAGCTAATGGGAAGTTGTGGCATAGGGAGCTCAACCCTGTACTTTGTGATACTCTGGAGCAGTGGGACCGGGTGAGGAGGAGGTTCAGGAGGGAGGGGACGTATGTATACTTGTGGCCGATTTGTGTTGTTGTTTGGAGGAAGCCAATGCAATATTGTGAGGCAATCATCCTCCAACTAAAAATGAATTTTTAAAAAAGGCCATCACTCTTGCAATTATCTCCTGGAATAGCCAGCCTTAGGGAGGGGATGTGTTGATTTCTTCTTCCCTGAAGCCATTCACAGGTAGAAAGAGTCAAGATGTTTCTCTGAATAAAGGCACTTTGGCTTAACATTCAGGCAGCTGGGTGGGGTTCCCTGAGGCAGGACATTATGTATATTTAGGAGATCCACCAAGTCCATCCTAAAGGAAATCAGTCCCGAATGTTCATTGGAAGGACTGATGTTGAAGCTGAAATTCCAATACTTTGGCCACCTGATATGAAGAGCTGACTCATTTGAAAAGACCCTGATGTTGGGAAAGATCGAAGGCTAGAGGAGAAGGGGACAAGAGAGGATGAGATGGTTGGATGGCATCACCGACTCAATGGACATGGGTTTGGGTGGATTCCGGGAGTTGGTGATAGACAGGGAGGCTTGGCGTGCTGCAGTCCATGGGGTCACAAAGAGTCGGACACGACTGAGTGACTGAACTGAACTGAACTGGTATTCTTTTAGTGAACAAAAGCAAGTAAAGGTTAAAGAAACAGATCCAACAAGGAGCCAGATTTTGTTCTTGCCTGTAACAAGCACAGGGGACTCTGCTTCACACATTGTAACAAACTAAACTGGGGTGGGGGCAGATATATGTGTGTGTAACTGAATCACTGCTGTGCGCCTGAAACTACCACAACATTGTTAATCAACTACACTCCAGTACACGGTAAAATAAAAATAAAATGACATCCCTTATCTCACCCCACCTCAGCACCCGCACACATTTCACTCTGAATCTTCTCTCTGCTTTTGGATTAGCAGTGAGTAAATAGCAGATAACTAAGAACTGAGTGATGATATGTTTTTCACTTTTCAAATAAGGAAATGGCATTTAACTTCTCCCAGAGCTTCCAGACTGGGCTATCACACGCTTGTTGGCTGCCTTTCCCTTTGAACCTGGAGATTTTTCAGCAGAGGTTGTGGTTAGCAGGTGGTATGGATCCCACGGGAAGTGAAAGCAGGTTCTGAAAATGACCTTTCCATTCTATAAAGCATTTCCTTTCCCCATAAGATTTATAGATTAATCTGATTCGGAATATGTAAATCAGCTGTCTCCTTCCTCTCCTTTTCGACTGTTGCTCGGCAAAACCCGTCCTTCCTCTGGAAATGGGAGAAACTGATGTAATTGTTCTCTGCTGAGGACAATGCAGGGCTCCAGGCTCCTTGCCAGGTACGTTTCCTGCCAGGCCCGCTCCTTCACTCTGTTTAATTATGAGCGATTGTTTGGGCTATGATGTGAAGAAATATTAGAGAATGGAAAAAAAAAGAGAAGCAGAGTTCAGAATATCCTGCTGTAACTGATTCATGATTTGGCAAGAACCCTTCACTAGATTTTATGCTTTAGCCTTGTGATGGGATCCCAGGGAGCAACCTTGCCATATAAGCACATAAAGCCCAATTCTCCGGTTTATTTTGAAAAGGGCCAAGAAGAAGCATTTGAAAAATGCAGGAATAGCATCAGCCAGCCACAGGGTGAAGCTCTGTTTTAGTCACGGGCAGTGCCCTCCTCTGAGGGACTAAGGTTATTTTAAACTGGACGTTTGCACCGCCTATATTTGGCTGGTGTGTCACATCTTAGCGCTTAGCTTTTGTATATCTGACTTACCTCCCGTTTTGCAGGAGGCCCTGATTTGCTCTCATGGGGCGTGCTCAGAAAGGGACATGGAGCTGAGCCCTGGGAGGCAGGTGAGGACAGAGGCTTTTATCCCAGGTCTGGGTCTGCATCCAGCAGCCCCATCGCAGAAACATTAGGCGACCCCTGGTAAGAGAGGGGCCGAGAGCGAGACAGTTTGAGGCCAGAAGATGAAGGACATTTATTTTTTCTGTTTTTTGATTAATAAAGTGAAAGACTGTGGATGAAAAGTGCCACCTGTCGTATCAGTAAACAAGGGACGTCGCAGCCCATCAAGCCTTCACATTACAATCGCCCCGATGGTGAACCCCGAGGGCACTCAAGATGGAAAGAGCGTGTCCACATGGAACATCAGCTGCTGCAGCCACCACCTCCCCACCCCCCAGGGGTGCACCTGAGGAGACAGGATGAGAAAGTTGTGATACTGGCCCCAGATAGCTGAGGTCCATATCAAAGGAGTGATTTCAGGGCACCCAGACTCTTGCATTTTCCCATACCGAGAAAAGCATTAAATTCCTTAATTTGAGATGTCTGGTTTTCTTTAATCAACAGTGATCTCTTGATGTTCTGTCTATCTGGTCTTTGTTGCAAAACCTCCATCTATCCTGGCTTCCCACTTACCTCTTAGGAGCAGTCCTTTAGAGCTATCTGAGATATTATGTCCCAGGCTTAGGTTCTCAGAAACTCTGCCAGAGAAAACGGAATTCTCAATTTTTAGGTTTGCATTTTTTTTGGTTTGTTTGTTTTGGGGTTGACAAGACAAATACAGAAAAGCATAATAAGAAATTTAAAATTGCCTGATCCCCCACTGCCTAGAGATAACACCCGTGAATCTTCAAGGTTTTTTCTGTGCTTATATTTGTGAATAATTCTGAAGATTCAACTAAGCCGTTTTGTTTTCAGTTGAAACATATGAGCATCTCCTTTGCTATTAATTCAAAGGAAACAAGTCTTAGTGACTGGGTGTGATTGCATTTAGTAACGTTACAAGCATTCTGAATATTAGAAGGTTTTGTGCAAATATATGTTGTGGTTCTTTTAATTGTGTTTGTTTGAATATCATTGAGGTTGAGCACTGGTTTTCATACTTAGGACCATTTGTCATTGATTAGAAAACTCTTTCTCTGTTAAACATATTAGCACATATTTTGCACTTGTTTGCCTTCTTATTTTGTTCAGGGTTCTTATTTTTTAAGGTAGGAAGATTTGCGACCATTTGTGGTCACATACATCAGTTTTTTTCTTTACCTTTTCTTTTGCTTCTATGGCCCCCAAATCTCTGGGCCTCCACGAGCATGCACTTTTCACCCTCTTTTTCCCAGCTTTTCCACAGACATAGTTTTACATTCAAGTCCCTCTTCCATCTGGAATTCCTTTTGCTGTGTGATGTCAGGAACACTTTGAATTGGCCTTGCACCTGTGGAATATTCTTTTCTATCTTGAATTGACATATCTATTCTCACACCTTGGCCACAGCGATTGAACTTCTTATAACTTTGTAAAATGCCTTCATATCTGAGGAGGAGCATTCCCTCTGCTTTGCTATTGTTTGGGAAACTGGCTGTTTATGCCTGTTGAGTTTCTTTTGTTAAATTTTAGAATCATTTGGTCAAATGTCCTCTGGAAAATTTTCCTCTTCAGGAACATAATGTTTCTCTCCATTCATTATATTCTTCCTTGATATTTTTGTAATTTTTCTCACCCTTATCTCAAGACAGGTAGTCTGGGTGAGGGGCGGAACAAAAACAAATAAAAATTAATTTAGTGTTAAAAAATCAGCTTTGGGTGAAAATAGAATGCAATAGCTGATGTTGAGAGATTTGAGCTGAATATAGCAAAGCAGGAGTTTTACAAGATATTTTGCCAAATATGTCAAACATGATCAGATAAATTTAAAGCCCTCTATAATTTAATGTGTTTACTGGAAAATTTTAATAAGCTTTCACCTTATTGTGCAGTGAGTACAGAGAAAAAGAGAGCAAGCTGGGCAGTCAGGGAAGAAAAGGAAAGAGAAAATGAGGGGGTGACTGGCCTTTAAGAAGAACCAGTGTCCTCCCTTTCTGGCGGGGTCTTCCTTATACTCTGACAATGAAAAATTCTCTGAAGGGATGGTTAATTTTTAGCCTTTAGCTGAGTCCTGCAGTCGTATAGCTGGAGGTCTGGAATCTGGTGATCTCGTAGCCTTGAGGAGGTAGACACCAGCAGGAAAACAGAATGTTGCTTGGGCAAGTTGGTCAGCCTTAAGTGTTACTGTGACTTTATCCTTTGTTTACGAGGTCAAAGTAATGAGCCATTTAAACAATGGGCCCCCGTGTAGGCCCCATCACTTATGATCTTACATATCCAATCAGCAAATGAAAATAATCATTCTGTTAACTGATTATCCCTTCTTTACAAAGCCATCAATGATTAAAATAACTTTTTTAGCTTAAATGAATGTATTCAATTCAATCAAAGGGTCTAGTTAATAAAGATGACCAAAGTAGTTGTTTCTGGATGGTCAGCTCATTATTCTGGATTTATAATTAGTGTTTGTTTGCACTGACTTCTAAGTAACTTGAATTCAACCTGGTTTGCTTCCAAAGATGGAAGAAAATCCTGTGTAGCCCATTGTACAGATACAGTAAGGAATGAACAAGATTCATATCAGAGGGCTTATGTTGGCTTGCTTCTACCCAAATAGTTACAGGTGAGTGAAATGAATGGTAAACCAGCACATATTTGGAGAATATTGTAGAGGATGAGAATTAGGCACCACTGTGAATTTGTCTTCCTCAGCATTGTTGCAGATAGGAACAGGAAATGCCCCAGGTGACACTTGCTGACGGGGGATTAATGGTAGGAAGTGACCTTGAAGCTTGTTTCCAAGAAATACAAGCAAACTTTCCCTGGCAGCTGAAGGCAGATCATTCTGAACCAAAGGGAGGTGTGAATAAATTTTAATGAGAATGAGAAGAGAGTGTGGACTGAGGTTCCCTGTGTGACTACCTGCAATTTTAATCAGGTGACAAAATGGTCACTACCCTGCACCTTAACCAAGAGTCCTTTCAGCCATAGAAAAGCAAACCACTTAGTATTTAGCTTTTTCCACTGTCATGAGTCAAGACGTATCAATGTGCATTTCATCTAAAATCATTATAAAAATGACATTTTATCTCTTTGTGATAAATCTACATATGTACAGGACATCGCTTTAAAGTCTATAGATGCAGAGATTTAAAATTTGATTTTTGTCTATTCCATGAATCATAAATTATAGTTAAACAAATGAGGGAATAATTGTCAAGGGTAACAGTCTTCTAGAATAGTTTATTTATCTTGATGTTTAAAGTGAAAGTGAAGTCGCTCAGTTGTGTCCGACTCTTTGCGACCCCATGGACTCTAGCCTACCAGGCTTCTCTGTCCATGGGATTTTCCAGGCAATAGTACTGGAGTGGATTGCCATTTCCTTCTCCAGGGCATCTTTACTTGTAAAATATGAAAATATAAACTCTGTACATCCCACCCCAAGCCTCACCTTGTTGAGTCATAGGAGAGATTGTTGAGAAGTTTCTGACTAGAGTGTTGAGATTAGTGCAAATTTAAAATGCTCGATCTCGCTGAATAGTGTTTTAACCAAAGGAATTGTACTCAAATGTTCATGAGGCATCTTTAAGAGTTATGTCACTCCCAACTAGTAGAAAATGGGATGAATGGGCTTACACGATGAGGATATTTATTATCTCACATAACAGGTCCAGAGGCAGGGCAGATGCTCCAAGCATCATCCTCTGGAGTCATCCTTTCTGCTCTGGCCTCACTGTGTTGGGAGGGGTTGGCCATCTCCCCTTGCTGTCTCAGAGCATCATTTCCAGACATGAAATTATCCTGTGGAAAGATGTGACTGCTTTCTCTTATTTCTGTTTTTTGAGAAGGCGGAAAATTTTTCCAGAAGTCCCCAGAAGACTTGCCCTCACATCTCATTGGCTGGATCTGGGCCACGTGCCCACTCCTAAATGAATCACTCATAAGGGAAGTAATATGACCACTCTGGGTTTAGACTAATCAGGATTTACATTCTGAATTACATGGGGCTGAACAAGCAAACAAAATTAGGCTTATACCAACAGGAAAGAAGGAAGAGGCTGTTGACTGAACCAGTAGGAATAGAGAGTGAGTTCCCATTTACCACACATGCAGGATAACTAGGGAATAATGGCATTTTAAATCAGCTCTAAATATTTTAATATTGATTTAAGTAAAAAAGGAAATCTATTAAAGTTACATGTTTCTGATGTGCCATGAAATTTTGTATTTACTTGGAAGATCACAGAGACCTTATATCTTCTTGAAATGTTTAGCTGCCAATCTAAGTGTATCTTGGAGAAATTATGATTTTTGTTAAATTAAGGTAGAATATATACCAGTGCATTTCTAGTAGTACAAAGAACACCCCCAAGCCCTAGAATCCCCTCTAGTCCACTGTGGTTGATCAGTTCTCCTTCTAAAAACGAATTGGCCCAGTGGAAAGGAAACTTCTTAGAAACTATTGCTTCTTCGGTTGCTAAGTTTACACGCTCTTTTTCTTGCCATGAAACAATTTTCCACTCATGGTACTGTGAAACAGTCATCTGGAAGAAACCTGCATTTGTCCCTCTGAGAGGTGCTGGCCTCAAGTTCAAACCAAATCCCATCAACCTAATTGCTCCTGCCACATGGCCTCAGGAGTGAAGAATTCTCCCTTTGTTTGCAACCTGACAGAGGGGCAGGGCTCCCAAGATGTATGGCTCACAGGAGAAGAGAGAAATCCTACTGTGCACGACACCCTCCTCCTGGTTTAGTTGCTTTTCTGACTCTGCTTGGTTCTGCGTTTGGGTGTTGATGTGTTTTACAAAACATATTTCAAGTGGGAGCAGCCCAGTCTCACTTCTGATCCGCAGCTCCTGAACAGTGACATGATCTCAACCACCAGACAGTCGTCAGATTTTCCTGTTGTAAGACTTGGCCTTCAAAGCCGAGGGCCTGCCCCTGCGCGGGCCCAGAGGTCTCCCTGGTTTGCAGAGGGAGGTGCTGGGAGGAAAGAGGCTGCACAGGCTCAGCCCTGGCAGGCTGCGCTGCACTCAAGATTTTGCCTCTGAGTCAGACTGTCTTACCTTTAGTGCTTTTGCATTTTCATGTTTCCTCTCATTGCACCTTCCCTATCTTTCATCCTTTTTTTTTTTTTTTTAAATCCCTTTTTGTTCTATCCCAATGTAATCTCAGAACAGGAATCCAATAAACTCAACATACAAGGATAAATGCTACAAGGTTAGAGACACATTTGCATTCATCCTTCCCTTGCATTTTCAAGTGAGACAAATCTCTAAGTCAAAGGATGCATGTCTAATTGTGGCATTTTAGTCTTCAATAAAAGTCAGTAAAAAAAGGTTTTCTTTCTTTCTTTTTTTTTCCCCTCTCTTTTGAGGGATTGGAAATTTTCCTGGGGCCTTGAAATCCTCCTGTTAGGGGAAGCACACTGATTGAAACCGCCCACCCTGGCCAGGTACCATAGTAACCATTTGCATGAGTTGTTTTATGATAGGAGATCCTGATAAGGAATACGGAACTAATAAGCCACCACCAACCGGAAGAGTTCGGGAAAGGTCTAAAGGAGACACCGCATGTCCGTCCACTTCCCAGAATCTCTCTCTCGCTAGCATCCATCTTGGCTGAGTGATGCGTGCGCCACCAGGAAACACTCTGAATTGGAATGATTGGCCAAAGACCACCTGGAAACTAATGCCATCACCATAAAACCCGACATTGCGAGCCACGCGGCAGAGCAGTTCTCCTGGGTTTCCTTCCCCTACTGCTCTCCACCCTGGTGCCCTTTCCCAATAAAATCTCTTGCTTTGTCAGCACAAGTGTCTTCTCGGACAATTCATTTCCGAGTGTTAGACAAGAGCCCAGTTTTGGGCCCTGGAAGGGGTCCGCCTTCCTGCAACAGCCCCATATACTGAGATGGTTCCTAGTAAGAGAGAAGGGGCTCTGGTGAAGTGAGAACAGACTGGGAAAGAAATGATTATTACAGATGATATAAAGGTTCAGAGTCCAAGCCTCAGATCAACGAAACAGCTCTGCACCCTACCCACCTGTGAGGCTTTGACAAGTGAGAACCATGTTGGAACTCACGGGCTATGACCTTGAGTGGTCCTCTGGCTTTATTAGCAAACCAGACTATTGGGGATAAATTTTACATTAGGAATATCTTAGAAAATCCTAAACACTGTATTCATGTCCTGCTGCGGCTGCTGCTGCTAAGTCGCTTCAGTCGTGTGTCTGACTCTGTGCAACCCCATAGATGGCAGCCCACCAGGCTCCCCCCTCCCTGGGGATTCTCCAGGCAAGAACACTGGAGTGGGTCGCCATTTCCTTCTCCAATGCATGAAAGTGAAAAGGGAAAGGGAAATTGCTCAGTCATGTCCAACTCCTCGCGGCCCCATGTCCTACCTACAGTCAGAGCAGTGGGGAGGCAGCTTACATGAAAGAAGATGTGCAAGTATAAACAACAGAATGTTGCTCAGCCATAAAGAATGAAATAATGCCATTTGTGGCAATATGTGTGGACCTAGAGATAATCATATTAAATGAAATGTCAGACAGTGAAAGACAAATCTCGTATGATATCACTTAAATGTGGAATCTAAATAAATGATATAAAGGCACTTATTTACAAATGAGAAATAGACTCACAGAGAAAGCAAACTTATGGTTAGGTGGGGGGAGGGATAAATTAGGAGTTTAACATACACACACTACTGTATATAAAATAAACAACAAGGACCTACTGTGTAGCACCGGAAACTTATTCAACATCTTGTAATAACCCATAACGGAAGAGAACGTTAAAAAAGAATATATATTTGTATATACGTTTATATATATATATATGTTTAGGGTTTTCCTGGGGATTCATGGTAATGAATCTGCCTGCAATGCAAGAGATGTGAGTTCAGTCCCTGGGTCAGGAAGATCCTCTGGACTAGAAAATGGCAATCCACTCCAGTATTCTTGCCAGGAAAATCCCATGGACAGAGGAGCCTGGAAGGTCTATGGGGTCACAGAGTCGAACACAACTGAAGCAACTGAGCACACACATATGTTTTTAACTGAGTCACTTTGCTGTACACATGAAGCTAACAATTTTTAAGTCAACTATATTTTGACAAAATTAAAAAACTCAAGCAATAAAATAATGAAACCATTAAAACAAGATAAATAAAATGATTTAAGAACCAAGAATTTATAGGGTAAGGATGTGCCAGAAATTTATTTACATTAAACTATTCTTTGGAGCCTAAAACTTAGTTCTGACCTCAGAATCAAAAAGCAGGTGAGAGGTACACAGTTCTCATGATCTTCCTTGATCATCCATAAGGAGAAAGAAACCTAGCTTTCAACTCAGGAAGGAACATGTCATGTCGGACTTTATTTGGGGAATAGTGAAAATACACAAGAAAAGATAATTTATTCCTGGAGAGTCCTTTTGGTCAAATGTGGATAGCTACTTAAAATTATTAGAGATTTGAGCAGTCTGGGGACAGAGAATTTTGTGGTGAGCTGTAATTTTTTTTTCCTGTTAAATATGACTCCTGACTGTTTAGGACTCCTGAGATTAAAGGAGGCAACTGAATCTATTTTAAAAACCTGAAAAAGTATTTTCTGGAGCATTATCCAGGAGCTAGGTTATGGAGATGACCCAGCCCCCTTGGCATCCTCTCTTTGGGAAGGTGCTTTACACAATTCCCCTCCTCCCCGTGCTGCCCCGGGGTGGGGCATTGGCTGTTTAAGCGTTCAGTTTGCCAGTGACTCAGAGATGAAAATGAAATCAAATGCTTTCTTGAAACTTGTATAGTCCTTGTATAAGCCTGAAAAAGGTGCCCAATAACAGCTGTAGTGAATGATTGTGCCTTGGGCATGACACAGCAGACCACTTGAATTTCTGAGTCTTTTTTTTCCTGGACTCTTGAAAGAGAGAGATAACATCTAGCAACTTGGGTAGAATAAATTCAGAGCCGCTTTTGCTGTGTAATCTTTACCCAGGGAAAAGCAAATTGTAGCCTCAAAGCCGTCCAAGAGAAACTGAGAGGCAGCGGGCTCAGCTGTCTGAGAAACAGGCAGGGCTCGTGGTGGGAAAGCGGGGAAGCACACAGCTCTCCCAGCAGCTGCCCTGGGATTCAGATGGCTTTGCTCTGCATGGAGATAAGTTAGATTTATGGGAGGGGTCTCCCCAAAGAGTCTAAAACACAATCCCTTCTCCTGGTCAAACAGGAGAGTCATTCATCTGTTAACAATAGCCAGGAGAAAATGGCCCTTGAAGATGGTATCTGGGCAAAAGCGTTATGCGCCGGTGAAAGGAGCTCCTTGTTCCCATGGAGGTGGAGGAGTCACTGGGACTTCTAATGCTCTTTTCTGAAAGGTCGCTGCTTAGAATTTCTCGTTTACAGTATCTAACTTGGCTACTTCTGCCAGGACCCATTAGTACTGTCTCAACGGTTCCCTTTGCCAATTCGAAAGAATTTCACCTTAATGAGGGTCTGGGACCCTGAAGGGCTCATCATCGCCAATTCAGGGGACAACTGGGAGAGACACGCGCTTTGTCAAAGATGTAGATGCTTGTTCTTCCCGTTCTTCTGAAACCATAGAGCCTCATTATGCTCAAAATGCATTTATCTTGGCCGCTGACTGAGGGAATGCTTGCTGATTACATCAGCCATCGACTCATGTTCAATATAAGCTCTGAGTGAGGCCAGGTCAGTCCAGCTCAAATGATCTGCCCTGGCCAGTAATTATTTTCCTTTTGATCTAATTATTCTGACTTGTCAGTTATTAGGATATGGCAATTTCTTTTAATCAGCACCACCCTAGAAGGTGGGATTTTTTTATTTTTGTTTTTGACTATGCCATGTGGCATATGAGATGTTAGCTCTCCCACCAGGGGTCAAACTTACCCCCCTGCAGTGGAAGTATAGAGTCTTAACTATTAGACCACCAGGGAGTTCCCTGGGCATTGCTTTTAAATCAGAAGTTCTCAGATTCCTGCTCTAGTTCTCAATCCTGGGAAGGCAAAATGCCCCCAGGGGGTGCGGAAATATGTATGTGTGTGGGTGCATTTTGGATTGTCCCACTCAGATTTTAGTAGGCAGAGGTCAAGGATGCTAATAGCCCTGAAATCTGTAATACAGACCTATATAGGCAAGAACTGCATCACCAGAATGTCCCCGATAAGAAATACTGCCTGATATCTATCTTCCAGACCCAGGTTGGGTCCTCCTAGGGTCCATGTAAGTCCATGGTAAGCAAATATCCTGAAATTCACAACCAGTTCTTACAGCAACAGGTGACCAACTTCAAAATATCTCTCAGATTGAACTGTGATATAACAGGGTCACCTTGTATTAAGCCAAAAATACATATATTGAAGTCTCTAATATTTGCTAGTGGTGGGACTTACACCAGATGTCTTAACATCTGAAGCCCTGATGTCTAGGTCAGTAAAATGAAGGTATAAAAGCCCATCTTGCGCAGCTATGAGCATTAAAACAGATGATCAATGTTTGATCACATGGTGCTCGGTGTGCCTATATGGCCTAGGCTCCTGCTATCTGGGACCCCGACTTAGAAAAAGAGGTCGAAGTCTGGTCCCCAGAAGATCAAGGATCTCTCGAAGCACACATTCGTTTATTAGTTTAGGGAAGACAATCTGTCTCTCCATTCAAGCCTGCACAAAACATGAAATAATTCTCCAGGGAATTACTGCTGGTCTAGTCCTGGCCGTCGGTCCTGCCTGACCCTGGTGGAGATTCAGGGCAGAGAAATTTCAGAGGAAAAGGGAGAGAGACAGAGTTTATCTATAAATTGACAAACTACCTCATTCATTTTATTTAAAATTGCGAAGTGATACCCAATTCTTGTACTAACCCTGGTGGCTCAGAGGATAAAGAATGCAGGAAATCCAGATTTGATCGGTGGGTTGGGAAGATGCCCCGGAGAAGGAAGTGGCAACCCACTCCAGTATTCTGGCCTGGAGAATCCCATGGACAGAGGAGCCTGGGAGGGCTACAGTCCATGTGGTCGCAAAGAGCTGGACGTGATTTTCATTCATTTATTTTTACCCATTTCTTGTAGCTGCTGCTACTGCTAAGTCACTTCAGTCGTGTCCGACTCTGTGTGACCCCATAGACGGCAGCCCACCAGGCTCCCCCGTCCTGGGGATTCTCCAGGCAAGAACACTGAAGTGGGTTGCCATTTCCTTCTCCAATGCGTGAAAGTGAAAAGTGAAAGGGAAGTCGCTCAGTTGTGTCGGACTGTTCTCGACCCCAGGGACTGCAGCCTACCAGGCTCCCCCGTCCATGGGATTTTCCAGGCAAGAGTACTGGAGTGTGGTGCCATTGCCTTCTCCAATTTCTTGTAGAAAATTTAGAAATTTAGAAAACAGAGAAAAGCAAAAAGAAGAACATTTAAGGCACTTACAGGCCCACAGAGGGAGAACCATGAAAAACATTTTGGTGAATTTCCTTCACGTGTTACTACTGACATGTAAGTTTACAAAAAAAATAAAAGACTAGCATGACACTTGAGACGATTTCTTCAAGTGATACAGAGTTGCTTGCAAGACTCTGTCCTTCCAGTTGGGCTGAATTTGCCTGTGTTTAGTCATCTGGTGAGCTGGAGGGTTCTCTGGGTAGTATGAGCTGGTGGGCGGTGCAGGGGTTGGGGTTGGGGGGCGTGCATTTCCAGGGGAAAGTGCTCGCTGTGTGCCCTTGACCTGGAGACCTGGTTCACATCCGCCTGGGGACCAGGAAGGCGGCTGTTCCTGATGGGATGCCAAAGGGCCAGGGAGCCAGAGGAAAAGCTTACGTCTGCTTGAAAACAATGCCCAGGGCCCTCCTGCAAGAACCACAGGCCCCTGCTATGCTTCCTGGCTCAGGCTTCAGGACAGCTGGGACTTTCAGAGCCTTCAAAAAGATATCATGGTCTTTGTTTTATTTATGTTGGGGCAAAGGACAGGCGTGCATGCGCACACACACACACATGCACACAAGACATGAAAATCATTCCCACAAAAAAGAACTGCTATTCCTTTTTTAATTTTTGTGCTTTCATCTTTTGTTCTTAATTCAAAATGACATGTCTCTGGTGATGAACATTGTCATCATTGAGGTGTCCTTATTTATTTGTTAAAAAAAAGTGTGATCCTTCCGTTTGCAGCTTCTTTTTCTCTCTGTAACAAATTCCTATGAACACTTTACCCCAAGCACTAGGTGATCAACATTATTTCCAATGGATGCTTGGTTATCCACTGAATTTGTGTGTGTGTGTGTGTGTGTGTGTGTGCGCGCGCTAAGTCACTTTTGTCGTGGGCGACTCTTTGCAACCCCATGGGCTGTAGCCCACCAGGTTCCTCTGTCCATGGGGTTTTCTAGGCAAGCATACTGGAGTGGGTTACCCTGCCCTCCTCCAGGGGATCTTCCAAGCCGGGGATTGAACATGCGGCTCATTTGTTTCCTGTATTGGCAGGCAGGTTCTTTACCTCTAGTGCCCCCTGGGAAGCCCTGTCCACTGAATATATCAGAATAATGGAAAAGAACTTCATCTCATTGGACATTTTGCTTGTTTACCACTTTGGACTTGTTTTCAAACAATGTTTGTCATGTTAAAAATAAAGTTAAGCAAATAATTCTGTACCCTGCACACAAAATCATGATTAATAAACGCCCTGGTCGTTCACGTGTGAGACGGAGCACAGACTAAGAGAATCTCCAGAGATGGATGCGTCTCTGGCTCTGCTTCTGAGGGATGAAGTCGAATCTAACCCTCTTTTTTACTGCAGGAAATTGAGAGCAAAGCTACACTACCTGTTCCAATTACAAGCAAATACAAACTGCAGGTGTCTGACTTTCTGTCTTGTACCCTTGATCTGTTTCGTGTTCAAATTCAGTAGTCTCAGATGTAAAAATTAAAATAATAACAGAAGACAGTGGAGGTTGCTGCCAATAATTCCAGTATTCTATCCACCTGAGGCCTCTAGAAATATGTTTTTGCTATTCAAATATATTTCCATTTATTTCTGAGGAATGGTGTCTTGAAAAGTCACCATGGGTATTTATCTGTTCTCTTCAACTCGTGCCATTTTAATTTTAAGCCCTTTTCGATGCCTTTTATATTCGTGCAGCCAAGTTTTGGCCAAGACGCTTTTCACCTGTGTGTTGCCTGGTCGTGTCCTCTGCTGTTTCATTTTGTTTCTGTGACCTCTGCTGTCACCTCATCTCAGTTAGTGCTCAGGTTCAGAACACTTACTGTGTCAGGCAGTTCTTTTTTAATTTAGTGCAAGGCCATTTTCCATGTCTGTCATCTGGCTTGCAATAATCTCGAGCATATCCCTAACTTTGTTGCCTCCCGCCTCTGTTCTCCCTGACATTGTGGTGTGAACCCTGCTGTTTCCTGCCACTGCGACATCAAAGTGGCCCATGTGTCTCCCTGTGTGACCTGCGAAGGATGCTGGCTGGATGCAGGAGGCAACAGCTTCCTGCCTTCTGCACACATCACTGGTGTCTGTGAGGACCTCCAGTTCCAGGAGGGTGACCTAGAATGCTATGAAAACAGCAACACTGCAACACCCCCACCTGTCATTCTTTTTAGGATAATTGACAAGCATTCTTTTGTTTAAGTGATTTATTGCAGTCAAAATAAAATTATTTCTCGGTGGTTTTCTGAGCACATTACATCTCAGTAGCTTTCTGTTTGTCTATTTTCAGTGACTTTATATTCAGAAAGGATCACTGATTAGATTAAGGAAGAGTTCCACTTCCCTTGATGCGGGATTCGGATAGGACTTCAAAGTGCTGACAATTCTTTGTCTTGCTTCTCAGACTCACATAATGGAACATCCATCTTGCAAAGTATCTCTCTGCCAAAATCACCAGGTTTAATTTAATAGGCTGCTTGATTGGGACTGGCAGCCTTTATCTTTCATCTTGAGTAATATGTCAATTCCAAGCACTATGAAAAAATGGGACATGACTCAGGAAGAAAAATTTGAGCACGTGCTCAGACATAGTTTTTAGAAAAATCAATGACAAGTATTCTAATACCTCATATTTTTAGATTATAAAAAGTAACTATTGATTAACATAGTAAAAGACTTACAAAACAAGAAAGCAGAAAAATAAACACTGATTCCAGGAGCTCATTCGATGAATCCAGATTATGGATTAGGAGGTGCTTTGCTGTCCCCTCGTGGTTGATTGTCTCCATAACACAGACCTGGCTCAGTGGCTTTTCCAACTAGTGTTCAGAAAATATTATCAGGAAAATTCTTCCACAGAGCAATTTTGAAGTGGCATGAGCTGATACATTCTATGATAAACTTTGGCAGAAAATTATATTTTGGAATTGATAATCAATTAAAATTCTTCTCAAAGTCTATCAAAATTTTAATAAACTTACTCATAGGTATATGCATGCTAAGTTGCTTCAGTCATGTCTGACTCTGCAACCTTGTGGACTATAACCCACCAGGCTTCTCTGTCTATGGGGTTCTCCAGGCAAGAATATTGGAGTGGGTTGGCATGCCCATCTCCAGGGGATCTTCCCGATCCAGGGATAGAAGCCGTATATCTCCTGCGTTGGCAGACAGGTTCTTTACCACTAATGTCACCTGGGAAGTAACTTTAATATTGAAAGAAAATAAAATGTGCTTTGCTTTAGGTAAACATCTGTTGTAGAACTATTTTGTCATTCAGATGGGAAAACACTCTACATTGCCCTGTTTGTATAAAATAGACCTTCTCCACATGTTTCCATTTGGCCATAACAGGTATTTTCATGCAATTTAAAATAACGTTAATAAATATCATTTCTTTCCCCAGAATATTTGGAGATTTTAGACATTTTCTTTTCTTCTTTAATTTATATACTTTGAGTATCTTTCCTGACATGGGACTATGTTTGGGGGAATTTTATACTCAGATGTTGTTCTTTTTTTTCCCCTAATTCCTTGAAATTTCAGTGAGATGAAATCAAAAGCGCTAACGCTTAACAACATACCAGGCTGAGTCACGGGTGTGTAAGAGCTGTACAGGGTTAGAACTGCTTTGGTTTTAGCTCCCCTGCTCTGCCTGCCTCCTGATGCTGCGTGGTCCCTACCACGTAGACCAGATTACCAGGGAGAGAGGGTAAGGGAGAATGTGGTTCAAATACCCTTTGAAGTCATCACGACTTGAAGGTTCAGGTTCAATAATGAAATCAATAGCTTCGAAAGGACATTAACGTGTAAGTTGTAATCATCTGTGCCACACTTGATTTGGGGGATTTTTTTACATAATAAATGTGCAGATGGTCTTTAAGTTTTGCCCCTGGATTCAGCCAGGTTTGACGGCCGTGGACCCCTCACGGCAGCCACTGCGATGGTTTGCTGAGAGCTGACCAGGTTCTGAGGCACTCTTGTGGCCGCCCCTGTATTCTGTTCCTTCAAATCAAAGATAAAGATGATATAAACCATCATTTTATGTGTCACCAAGAAAGAAACAAATGTGCAATTCAAGCATTACTAAATGTATTATTATCACATAGAGTTTTTGCTGTGTAAATGTTGAAAGAGTTGTTTTGAACTTAGCTGAACATTGAGTCATTTCATTACGTACTCTTCTTGTGTACATCTAAGAAGGAAAATGCAATCGAATTCAGTGGGATAAGGAGTTCCTAAAAGTTTTATTTTCTTTGCTTTTTGCATTCAGAGTTCATTTTTATTGAGTCACCTTTTACTCTGAGTAACTGAGGTTCTTGCTTCTCTATCTGATACTGTCTTCTGTACCTTTGAGCATGTGGATGACTCAGCATTTCTTTGGAGAGGCTTCTTTATGACCCCTGTAAATTCCTTCCATGATGATGACGACACCTATTCAGCGAGGTTTGGCGTGGTGCTTTCTTAAGTGTCGGCAGAAGGTGGCCAGAGGAGAGCTGGGACCCACACTCCTTTCTCAGATGGTTCCGAGGTGGTCTTTTAACTGGGGATTGAGTTACCAGTTATGCCATGAGGGTTAACAGCAAATCTGCCTGTGGATGGGCAATGCCAGCTGGATTGTGGCTGCTCCCTCCCCGGTGATGACCTAAGATACTGTAGATCGTGAGGTGCGTTTCCATTCTGAGATGCTCAGACGTGGGGAAATCTTGCTTTTCCAAATCAGTAACATATGGTTTAGTACCCTTTGGTCCTTATTATACCCCTATGAGGTACAGATTGTTTTCTCTGATTTACTGATCAATACGTGAAGCTAGAGCCCTGAAGGAAGAGTTAAGAACTCATAAAATAGACTTTATAAGAAGGACAGTTGCCTTGAAGTAACCAGAAGAAATGAAAAGTGGTTGGATCCGTTCACCCCATCTGATGTCAGGTATCCTGTTTACAAAGAGATATGCTTATTGTGAGTGATATGTTCAGAGGGCCCAGAAGATTTTCACACCATATTGCAGAATTTGTGAAATCTCTGATAAAAAATAAGCAGCCTTTGATTGTGATTCTGAAAGGCAAATAAAGAGGTGTTCCACAAGATTTTCCCACTGAATCCTGAAATAAAATCATCAAACTTGCCATGACTGCTTCTGGATCATGTTTGGTTCATAACAGAACTCTTCACAATAGCCAAGACATGGATGCAGCCTAAATGTCCATTGACAAATGAATGGATAAAGAAGATGTAGTACATATATACAGTGGGATATTACTCAGCCTTAAAAAAGAATGAAACGATTTGCAGGAACATGAATAGACCTGGAGATGGTCCTACTAAGTGAAGTAAGAGAAGGACAGAACTCAGAAAGAGAAAGACAAATATCACGTGTTATCACTTACATGTGGAATCCAAAACACAACACAAATTAACTTACCTATGAAACAGAAACAGACCCACAGACAGAGACAGCACACTGATGGTTACCAAGGGGGTGGTGGGGTAGGGGTGGGTCGAGAGTTTGGGTTTAGCACATGCAAGCTATTATATACAGAATGGATAAACAACAAGGTCTTGCCACATAGCACAGGGAACTATATTCATTATCCTGTGATAAATCAAAACAGAAAAAAATATATTTACACGTCTGTGTATATATACTAATATATAAGCGTAAGTATATAAATGAATCACTGTGCTGTACAACAGGTATTAACACAACGATGTAAATCAACTATACTGCAACAAAATTTAGAGAAGAAGTGGTTCACAGGAGGACTTGGTGCCTTAGGAAACCATCCCACTGAAATAAGGACGTGTCAACGCATTCCCTGATGTGGTTCCAAGGTACTGCTGGAGGAGTGCTAGCTGCTAACCTCTGGCCTCGAAGGATACCTTTTATGAGGAAATTGCATTATTACTCCCCAAAGCAGTTGTTTTATATGGGCACATTCCATGCAGCTCAGCCCTTGCTTCTAATTGTGAAGACTGGTATAGAAGCAATATGTCTTTATTCCCTGGGGGACACTGGGCAGTGTTTGTGGGCAATTTTGATTTTCAGGGTGGTGGTTCTGGTGGTGCTGTTGCCCTCTAGTGGACGGAGAACAAGATGCTGCCGACTGCCCCCCTGTAACCAAGCAGGACCCCATGGGGCCTTCCGAGGACAGACCCCTCCCCCATGACCTCGGCTTGCCCCTTGTTTGCAGAAAAGCTGTCGTCTCCCAGGCCTCCTCTAAGTCACAAAAGCCTGGCTTAAGAATCAATGATGGAAAGGATGTGAACATGTAGTAACAAAAACAACAGTTGGGATAGAAGAACCGGTAAGAATTTAAACAGTAAGTCAGCCATACGGCAGTCACAGAATCTTTAGCTCCTGCTGAAAGTACCAAGGATCAGATGCACATTTCCTGAGTTGGTTTATAAATCCTAAAACCCTCACCAAATGGAAGAAATTAACTAACCGATGACCAGGAACACGTAACCCCCAGACCTACTGGAGCCTGAGGATCAATAATGTTGATGGCCCTGAGACCTCACCACTGATTGTTCAGAGAATTGTGCACGAGCTGATCACACACTCTGGAATGCCCTTTGCATCGCCTGGGCTTTAAAAATACTTTCCTGAAACCCACTGGGGAATTCAGGTCGTTAGAGCATGAACTGCCCGTTCTCCTTGATGGGCCCTGTGCCAAACCTTTCTCTGCTTATTGTGTGTTGTGTGTACAAACTTGTGTTGGACAACACTGTAAGTCACAAAACAGCCTCACAACACAGAAATATCAAGCAGCCGATGTAGACGGTGCTGAGGCTGAGATTCCCTGGTCCAGCCCCTAATGGTCTGTTAGCTTCCCTTCTGGAAAGCCCTCCTGCACCTCTCCTGTGGCTCCTAGCACTGTCTGCATGGAGAAAACACAGCCCGAAGTCAACTACACTTCCTTACCTGTCTCCACCTTGTCCTTTAAGCTCCTTGAAGACAGGACTGTGGTTTGGTTTGATCATTATTGTATTCTCACACACTGGCGAATCCCAGGAAATGAAAAACCCAGCTTCAGCCAGGTCAGGGATAGAGCTAGAGTTCAGGGTGTTGACTGAAGAAAAGAAGCACAATCTCAAAGTTGAGAACTATGATTTATTCGGGACCTTACTGAGGACTATAGGCTGGGTACAACCTCTCAGAGCTCTGAGGAGCTTGTCCAAAGAGGTAAGAGAGGAGCCAAGGTATCCAAGTTTTTTGCTGGGGAAAAAAAAAATCCCGTATAGTCCAATGTCAAAGATTATAATCACACACACAAAAAATTATCTCAAGTTAATGATTTTAGTGCCTTTCTATATATGGGAAGATGCAAGAATCTGGGCTTATTGAAATGATTCCTTAGAATTATGCCTTAATTATCTAGGGCTAGTATCCTTTTTTTCTCAAGTCACCCCATGTACAAAATGAGAGGGTTCCTCCCTCAGATTTCAGCCACACTCTCCAGCTCCCAGCTCCCCGTTGACCGTTTTTTCTATTCAGAAAGATGAGATCTTCTCAGTTTTATTTTCCTGTGGGTTATGCAGTTATAAGTGACTGGGCCAGCCCTCAGGAGGGGCTGCAAAAAGACAAGAGAAATGAGAAAATAACATAAATTTCTCCCATCCTCATTTCAGAATATTTTTTCCTGTATCTTTCTCCATCACTACAAAAACACTTATGAAGTGGATCGCTTTCTTTTGCAGGGGTCTTCAGTGAATACAATAAACCCCCAAGGGAATTTAAGACAGCTTCCAAAGTTGCATCACACATCAGCTCTCTATGTAGAACTGGGCAGCTGGCTATTCGTGTAGAATCTGTGATCCCTGCTAGGATGTCAGCTTCACGCCTGTGCTGTCACGGATGTGTCTGTGCCAGGTGGTGTGTGGTTAAGTGGGCGCAGGGTGGGTATTGTGTGTTAGCCGCTTGTTCGTGTCTAACTCTTTGCAACTCTATGGATTGTAGCCCCCATGTTCCTCTGTCCATGGAATTCTCCAGGCAAGAGTACTGGAGTGAGTAGCCATTCCTTTCTCCAGGGGATCTTCCCAATCCAGGGACCAAACTCGGTCTCCTGCATAGCAGGCAGATTCTTTACCAACTGAGCCACCAGTAGGGGCAGGGTGGATATTAGGTAAATATTTTTTGAATGTTGAAGTGATGAATTTCAGGGCCATAGCCATTTAAAGTTTGACTACAGAAAATTGTTATTATTGTTGTTGTACAGTTGCTAAGTTGTATCAGACTCTTTGCGACCCCATGGACTGTAAGCACTCCAGGCTCCTCGGTCCTATACTATCTCCCAGAGTTTGCTCAAGTGATGCTATCTAACCATCTCATCCTCTGCTGCCCACTTCTTTTTCTGTCTTTAATCTTTTGCAGCATCCGGATTTTTTTCCAATGAGTTGGCTGTTTGCATCTGGTGGCCACAAGTATTGGAACTTCAGCTTCGGTATTAGTCCTTCCAATGAACATTCAGAGCTGATTTCCTTTAGGATTGACTGGCTTGATCTCCTTGCAGTCCAAGGGACACTCAAGAGTTTCTCCAGCACCACAATTCAAAAGCAGTGTTCAGTCAATGCGATGGTCCAACTCTCACATTGGGACCTGACCACTGGAAAATCCATAGTTTTGACTGCAGAGACTTTTGTGGCCCAAGTGATGTCTCTGCTTTTTAATATGCTATCTAGGTTTGTCATAGCTTTCCTTCTAGGGAGCAAGCATCTTTCAATTTCCTGGCTGCAGTTACTGTCCCTAGTGATTTTGGAGCCCAAGAAAATAAAATCTGTCACTGCTTCCACTTTGTCCCCTTCTGTTTGCCATGAACTCATGGGACCAGGTACCATGATCTTACTTTTTTTTGTTGAGTTTCAAGTCAGTTTCTTCACTCTCCTCTTTTACCCTCATCAACAGACTCTTTAGTTTCTCTTCACTTTGCCATCAGTTCAGTTCAGTTCAGTCTCTCAGTCGTGTCCAACTCTTTACGACCCCATGAATCGCAGCACGCCAGGCCTCCCTGTCCATCACCAACTCCCAGAGTTCACTCAAACTCACGTCCATCGAGTCAGTGATGCCATCCAGCCATCTCATCCTCTGTCGTCCCCTTCTCCTCCTGCCCCCAATCCCTCCCAGCATCACAGTCTTTTCCAATGAGTCAACTCTTTGCATGAGGTGGCCAAAGTACTGGAGTTTCAGCTTTAGCGTCATTCCTTCCAAAGAAATCCCAGGGCTGATCTCCATCAGGATGGACTGGTTGGATCTCCTTGCAGTCCATCTGTATATCTGAGGTTGTTGATATTTCTCCTGACAATCTCAATTCCAGTTTGTTATTTATCCAGCCTGGTATACTGCATAATGTACTCGGCATATAAGTTAAATAATCAGGGTGAGAATATACAATCTTGACGTACTCCTTTATCAACTTGGAACCAGTCAGTTGTTCCCTGTCCACTTCTCACTATTGCTTCTAGGAGACAAGTAAGGTGGTCTGGTATTCCCATCTCTTTAAGAATTTTCCACAGTTTGTTGTGATCCACACAGTCAAAGACTTTAGGGTAGTCAATGAAGCAGAAGTAGATGTTTTTCTGGAATTCCCTTGCTTTCTATATGATCCAACAAATGTTGGCAACTTGATCTCTGGTTCCTCTGCCTTTTCCAAACCAAACTTGTACATCTGGAAGTTTTTAAAGCCTAGCTTGAAGCCATTTTGATCATTACCTTGCTAGCATATGAAATGAGCACAACTGTGTGGTAGTTTGAGCACACTTTGTCATTGCCCTTTTTGGGATTAGAATGAAAACTGACCTTTTCCAGTTTTCTGGCCACTGCTGAGTTTTCCAAATTTGATGGCATATTGAGTGCAGCACTTTCATAGCATCATCTTTCAGGATTTGAAATAGTGCAACTGGAATTCCATTACCTCTAGTAACTTTGTTTGTTGTAATGCTTCCTAATGTCCTCTTGGCTTCACACTCCAGGATGTCTCGCTCTAGGTGAGTGACCACACCTTTGCGATTATGCTGATCATTAAGACTCTTTTAGTGTAGTTCTTCTGTGTATTCTTAACACTTCTTCTTAATCGCTTCTGCTTCTGTTAGATCCTTACCATTTCTGTCCTTTTAATACCCATCCTTGCATGAAATCTTTCCTTGATAGCTCTAGTCTTTCCCATACTATTGTTTTCCTCCATTTCTTTGCATTGCTCATTTAAGAAGTCCTTCTTATCTCTCCTTGCTATTCTCTGGAACTCTGCATTCAGTTGAGTATATCTTTCCCTTTCTGCCTTGCCTTTCACCTCTCTTCTTTGCTCAATTATTTGTAAAGCTTCTCAGATAACCAATTTTCCTTCTTGCATTTCTTTTTCTTTGGGCTGGTTTTGGTCACTGCCTTCTGTAAAATGTTAAGAACCTCCTTCCATAGTTCTTCAGACACTCTAGCTACTAGATCTAATCCCTTAAATCTATTCATCACCTCTACTACATAATCATAAGGGATTTGATTTAGATCATACCTGAATAGCCTAGTCTAGTGGTTTTTCTTACTTCCTTCAATTTAAGCTTGAATTTTGTAGTGTGGAGCTGATGATCTGAACCACAGTCAGCTCCAGGTCTTGTTTTTGCTGACTATATGGAGCTTCTCCATCTTCAGTTGCAAAGAATATCATCAATCTGGTTTCAGTATTGACCGTCTTCATGGATTACAGGCTTGTCATGGCAAAGGGGCTTGCATAACTCCATAAAGCTATGAGCCATGCCATGCAGGGCCACCCAAGACAGACAGGTCATAGTGAAGAGTTCTGACAAAACGTGATCCACTGGAGAAGGGTATGGCAAACTACTCCAGTATGCTTGGTGCAGGAACCCCATGAACTGTACGAAAAGGCAAGGAGATAGGAACACCAGCAAATGAGTTCCCCAGGTTGGGGGGGATCCAATATGCTACTGGAGAAAAGCAGTGAGCAGTTACTAATAGCTCCAGAAAGAATGAAGCAGCTAGGCCAGAGCAGAAATTACGCTTGGCTGTGGATGTGTCTGGTGGTGAAAGTAAAGTCTGCTCCTGTAAAGAACAACATTGCATAGGAACCTGGAATGTTAGGTCCATGAATCAGGGTAAGCTGGATGTAGTCAAGCAGGAGGTGGCAAGAGCGAACACTGACATCTTAGGAATCAGTGAACTAAAACGGACTGGAATGGGCAAATTTAATTCAGATGGCCATTATGTCTATTACTTTGGGCAAGGATCCCTTAGAAGAAATGGAGTAGCCATCACAGTCAACAAAAGAGTCTAAAATGCAATATTGAGTGCAATCTCAAAAATGACAGAATGATCTCGGTTTGTTTCCCAGGCAAACCATTCATCACAGTAAACCAAGTAGTCCCAACCACTAATGCTAAGAAGCTGAAGTTAACCAGTTCTGTGAAAACCTACAAGACCTTCTAGAAATAACGCCCCCAAAGGATGTCCTTTTCATCATAGGGGATTGAAATGCAAAAGTTGGAAGTCAAGAGATACCTGGACTAATGGCAAGTTTGGCCTTGGAGTACAAAATGAAGCAGGACAAAGGTTAGCAGAGTTTTGCCAAGAGAACACACTACTCACAGCAAACACTGTTCCCCACAACACAAGAGACAACTCTACACATGGACATCACCAAACGGTCGGTACTGAAACCAGATTATTATTACTGTTGTTAAGTACTCTGCTTTCATGCAGTCTGTTTATTATGAAAGGTTGTCTAATATGAGTTTCATGGCCAATATCACACTGTGTCAGATGCTTGGGGCCCGTGCACGGGGATGACCCAGAGAGATGTTATGGGGAGGGAGGTGGGAGGGGGCTTCATGTTTGGGAATGCATGTACACCCGTGGTAGATTCATGTCAATGTATGGCAAAACCAATACAGTATTGTAAAGTAAAATAAAGTTAAAATAAAAAATAAAAAGATTTTTTTTATTTTATATTGGAATATGGTTGATTTATAATGTTGCATTAGTTCCAGGTATACAATTCAGAGATTCAGATACACACACACATTTATATATAAATATATACGTATATGTGTGTATATATATATATATCTAGAAAGAGAGAGAGAGAGAAATAGCTATACTTTTACAGATTATTTTCCCATATAGGTTATTATAGAATATTGAGTATAGTTCCATGTGCTATACAATAGGTCCTTGTTGTTTATCTATTTTATATATAACAGTGTGTGTATATTAATATCAAACTCCTAATTTATCCGTCCCTCACCCCACTTTCCCCTTTGATAACCATAAATATGTTTTCAATGCTTGTGACTCTGTTTCTGACTATAGAAAATTATATTTCCAAAGTTTTAAAATTTATTAATAAATTAATACGATATTAGGCAAGTATGTCTGTTGTCCAAGAAAGAAATCTGGACCCAGGTGGGCTCTGGCTGGATGTCCCAGATGTGAGGACAAAGCAGGAATACCCCCGCTGCCCCCGCCATCTGGCCGCGTGCCATCCCCTTTGGTCCAGGCTACTAACTTGTAGAAAGTAAGCCCAACTCGGGGGAACTCTAAATACAGTTCTGGTCCACGTCCAGTCATGTTTACAACCTCTTCTTCTAGATGTTAATTGAGTATATCTGGGGGAGAGCTTTGAGATCTTAAAGCCCTTTGAGAAAGGTCCAGAAGACAAACTAAAGTGAAACATCAGCAGTGTTCTTGTTGGGCAGTGTTTCCCTGAAATGCTTCTAGCTTCTTTTTCTGTTTATCCATGCAGTACACACTGCTCAGTGTCTGTTTGGTGAGACGCAGCATGTGGCACGCTGTGAATGATAAAAACAAGCACTTCTTGAGAAAACTATGGTCGCTGCTCCGTGGCCAGCTGATGTTCTGCCAGCCAAGCGCTCTTGCGGGCTGACGGCCCTTACTCCATCTCCATGGCCGGCCCTTCTCAGGACCCTCCCACCTGTCTGTATCTTCATCGCATGTCTTATCCCTGCTAGGCTGGGGGTGGGCCTGGGGCTTCTGGGCACCCCATCCAGCCCCCCTGTTCACAGTGGAGCAGAAGTGCATCCAGGGCCTAGCAGGCCAGTCTGACTTCCTCTCTTGATGATTTTGAATTGGGACCAAGTTCTGAGTTGGTGAGTCTTCCGTGCCCATGTGTCCTCAGATGGGGAATTGCCATTTTGAGCAGATTTTGAGGGCCAGTGGCTGAGTAGTAAGGGAAGTGTCTTGTCTACACGGCAGAAAGAAAGAAGAGAAGGAAGAGAGGACCTGAGGAAAGAGTCCAAGTTGGTCCCAAGAGATGGAGAGAATCCTACTTAGTTCCCAGTGTCACCCCAGCCAGTCCCTGATTCCAGAAGACATCTAATTCCTTATGATAAAATGCCTGTTAGTGCCAACTCGAGTGGATTTCTGGGTTGTTTAACAATGAAATGCGTCTTGATTAGAATGAAAAAAAAAAAAGCCCAAAATGAAATACAAACTAAATAAAAATATAAACAATAATGTAAAATATGATGGGTTAATTCAGAAGATGGCATGTTAATTGTACACTTCAGCTAAATGATCACTATGCTCCCCCTCTCCACATTTCTAAATATGAAAGTTAAAAAACTGTCCTGGACTTCCATGGTGGCTCACTAGTAAAGAATCTGCCTGTCGATGCAGGGGACGCAGTTTCCATCCCTAGTCCGGGAAGATTTCCCGAGACTCGGAGCAACTAAGCCCGTGTGCTACAGCTACTGAAGCGCATGCTCCTAGAGTCTGTGATCTGCAACACGAGGAGGCACTGGGGTGAGAACCTCATGTACCACAGCTAGAGAGGAGCCCCACTCACCATAACCAAAGAAGGCCTGTGTAGCTAAAATTAAAAAAATAATAATTGGGTCCTGAAATTTTCAATTATTTTATATCTGATTGATGATTGAAAATTTTAATCCTATAGGAATATCTTTTGGCACTTTGAGGATAACCCTTAGCATCTCCAGTTTCTTTGGTCAAAAACCATTTGCTGGCAAGAATGCAACTTGAGATAATTATGGCTTTAGGCACTGAGTTTGTTTTCTGAAGGTTATTTTGATTTATGATGACTCGGCTGCTCAGTCTCTGTGGTTAACTTTGGTGGGGGACTGGTCTTCGTGGATTACCAAGCTCTGTCTTCAAAAAGCATGAAATTCAAGGCACTACAGTTCCTTTTCTTACCTCAATCCATTTTACTCTCTCTGGGTATTTAATATTAAGGTTCTCAACAGGAGAGTTCCTGTCTTACTAAAAGAGTAATTATCAAGGCAATGGATTATTGTCTAAGGCTTGTTTTTTTAGTGCTCTAGCCAAGGATTAGAAATATAGTGTTTTTAATTTCTTTTCTTCAGACTAGACTCCTTGACCTTTTTTCTGCTGCAGGGCACTTTTTCCTCCTGAAGGAACACTATAAATGAAAACTCTTATTTTTCCTTCCTCTCTTGGTGATAGAGGCATGGGTGTGCGTGCTGGTTACTCAGTCATGTCTGACTTTTTTCGACCTTGTGGACTATAGCTCTCCAGGCTCCTCTGTCCATGGAGTTCTCCAGGCAAGAATACTGGAGTGGGTTGCCATTCTCTTCTCCAGGGGATCTTCCTGACCCAGGGATTGAACCCGGGACTCCTGCACTGCAGGCAGATTCTTTACATATGTGCCACCAGGGAAGCCCCGAGGCATGGGTAGAATCTTTGCAATTGACCTAACCGGTCTAAACTTTTATCTATTTATTTTTGGCTGTGCTTGGTCTTCAAGCGTCTGCATGGGCTTTTTGAATCAGGAATCAAACCTGGTGTGGGATTTCTAGCTCCTTAAGTGGTTCACAGGGGAATCCCGGGCCCTGTAGGGCATACTTGTACTCAGCGTGCTGCTAAGCCTGGAGCTGCCTGGGTGATAGTTCAGTCCAGGAATGGGACCAAGTGCCTGGGGCAGAAGGAGGCACCTCAGGCCCGTCACCCCTCAGCATGGTGTATCCAGGGCATCTGAGTTGTCCAAGGTTGTATATAAGGTATAATTCACATGGTGCGACAAAGAAGTAGGCGGTAGATAAAGAAAACAGTCCTACTCATTTTTCACCCAAACGCTTGGGCTAAATTGTTGAAATATAAATCAAAGTGTTGAAAAGTAAATGGTGCTGGATAAAAACACACATGGTGCTTGAATCTGCCCGGAGTTGACTCAGTCAGTCAGAGAGAAGACAGAGGGTAGACGTGAGCCACAGGAAAATGTGTTTTCACCAAAAGGCCCCTGGGCCTCCTCTGCCTGTTTCTCTCTCCCTTGGAAAGTTTTAGATGCCTTTATGTTACCATAACATTTTCCCAAAACTCTCCTCCTGGAATTGATTTGTTTAAAGACACACTGGTTCCTTTGGATGGTATGGGGAGGGAGGAGGGTGGGGGGTTCAGGATGGGGAACACGTGTATACCTGTGGCGGATTCATGTTGATGTATGGCAAAACCAATACAATATTGTAAATTAATTAACCTCCAATTAAGATCAATAAATTTATATTTAAAAAAAGAGAAAAAAAAACACTGGCTCCTTTAAAATCAAAACTAAGCTGTCAAAAAACATCCTAATGGCATTATTTGGAGGTAAGATTGCTGGCCTCAGTGGCCCTGGAAGATGCAAGATCAGGCCTGTACACGCTCTCAGTCCCGGGGAAATTTGCTCCTTTTCATCGAAGTACTGTGGGATAGCGTCAGGTTCAACATCACAGAGGTGTGAGTTCAGACCCCAACTCTGCTTTTTCTTTTCGAGGTGATCTTGGGAAACTTGCTTCGTCTTTCAGAGCCTTTGTTTCTTCGTCTGCCCAAAGGATGACAGATTGGGCTGTGAAGATTAAACTGGGTCAAATAGAAGAATTTGGCATATGGCAGACTTTCCACAAATGAGTGCTTATTGTTATCATAGGACTGCAAAAGACCACCCACCGAATAGCAGCACCGGATACGGGCTTCAGCTCACGAGACTGGGCTTGTTCACACTTTTCTTCCTCTCTCTGCTCCCTCCTCAAGTGCTATCAGCCTGAGCTCAGGCATTTTGTCTCCCTCCTTACATTATAAGGTGCTTAACTGAAGAGCCCTTTTCCATTCACTGTGCACCCTGCAGAAGGGCCAGCCCCGTGACTTATACGGGGAGACAGCTAGTGCTTGTTGGGCTTGAAAGATTTCTTCAAGGCTACTGATGTTTTGCAGCTTCCCTGCTGGTCCAGTGATTGACTCCAGGCTTCCATTGTAGGGGTTGGAGGTTTAATCTCTGGTCAGGAACTAAGATCCCACGTGTCATGTGGTGTGGCAAAAAAAAAAAACAAACACCTAAGTGTTTTACTAGAAAAATATATAGTATGAATATGCTTTAGCACACTTTAGAGTGCGTTCAATTGGTTTTAGAAAAGGCAGAGGAACGAGAGATCAAATTGCCAACATCCACTGGATCATGGAAAAAGCAAGAGAGTTCCAGAAAAACATCTATTTCTGCTTTCCTGACTATGCCAAAGTCTTTGACCGTGTGGATCACAATAAACTGTGGAAAATTCTTCAAGAGATGGAAATACCAGACCACCTGACCTGCCTCTTCAGAAACCTATATGCAGGTCAGGAAGCAACAGTTAGAACTGGACATGGAACAGACTGGTTCCAAATAGGAAAAGGAGTGTGTCAAGGCTATATATTGTCACCCTGCTTATTTAACTTCTATGCAGAGTACATCATGAGAAACGCTGGGCAGGAAGAAGCACAAGCTGGAATCAAGATTGCCAGGAGAAATGTCAATAACCTCAGATATGCAACACCATCCTTATGGCAGAAAATGAAGAGGAACTAAAAAGCCTCTTGATGAAAGTGAAAGAGGAGAGTGAAAAAGTTGGCTTAAAGCTCAACATTCAGAAAACGAAGATCATGGCATCTGGTCCCACCACTCCATGAGAAACAGATGGGGAAACAGTGGAAACGGTGTCAGACTTTTACTTCTTGGGCTCCCAAATCACTGCAGATGGTAATTGCAGCCATGAAATTAATAGACGCTTACTCCATGGAAGAAAAGTTATGACCAACCTAGATAGCAGAGACATTACTTTGCTGATTAAGGTCCGTCTAGTCAAGGCTATGGTTTTTCCAGTAGTCATGTATGGATGTGAGAGTTGGACTATGAAGAAAGCTGAGCACCAAAGAATTGATGCTTTTGAACCGTGGTGTTGGAGAAGACTCCTGAGAGTCCCTTGGACTGCAAGGAGATCCAACCAGTCCATTCTAAAGAAGATCAGCTCTGGGTGTTCTTTGGAAGGACTGATGCTAAAGCTGAAACTCCAGTACTTTGGCCACCTCATGCGAAGAGTTGACTCATTGGAAAAGACTCTGATGCTGGGAGGGATTGGGGGCAGGAGAAGAAGGGAATGACAGAGGATGAGATGGCTGGATGGCGTCACTGACTCGATCGACGTGAGTCTGAGTGAACTCCAGGAGTTGGTGATGGACAGGGAGGCCTGGCGTGCTGCAGTCCATGGGGTCGCAAAGAGTCGGACACGACTGAGTGACTGAACTGAACTGAACTGAACTGAACAACCTCTATTAGCTTATGATTGTTGTTCATTGTTGTTCAGTCACTAAGTGGTATCCAACTTTTTGTGACGCCATGAATGGCAGCACACTGGGCTTCCCTGTCCTTCACCAACTCCCAGAGCTTGCTCAAACTCACGTCCATTGAGTCGGTGATGCCATCCAACCATCTCATCCTGTATCTTCCCCTTCTCCTCTTACCCTCGATCTTTCCCAGAATCAGGGTCTTTTCCGATTAGTTGGCTCTTCACATCAGGTGGCCAGACCATTGGAGCTTCAGCTTCAGTATCAGTCCTTCCAATGAGTATTCACGGCTGATTTCCTTTAGGATTGATATCAATTTTTTTTTTTATGGTATCAACTTTTTATTAACACCAGACAGCCTCTCCTGCTCTCTTGGGGAGAAGATACACTTCAACGGAGACTTCATTGGAAGAGGGAAAATGGGAGCATTTAGGACCAATACTAACCCTGGGTGAAAAAGCAGCCTGCTGCAGAGCCCTTGAAACACCAGCTTTGGAGGGGCTTCTGGACTGGAAGAAAGAGGCTAGAAATTTAAAAAGCAAAGGACGACATTAAAAATAGCCTTCAGTGGAACAAGCTTCCTAAAGAAGGAATTTTTCTTGTTCTTGGCTGTATCCCAAGAGTCAGAACAGTACCTGGCGTCTGGTGATATTCAAAAAATACGTGTCGGATAAATGAATGGGTTTGAAATTTGCTTAACAAATAATCTCTAGTACAACTCACTATAAACAAACTATAGGATTCTTAGTCTGTTATGTAAATATACATACGATAACACATTGTTAATCATTAAAGTTAAGAAAAGCTTGTTTTGTAGTTAGATGAATATTACTTAACGTTTTACTTAAGTATCTGAAGAATTTAGTTTTATGATCAGTTTTACATGGCATTTTCTCATGAAGCATTCCTTTTCCTTATTTGTATAGCATAGCCAAGAAAGAAAATTGAAAAAATTGTAATTGGAATTAGCTGGAAACACTAGTTCTGGAAACAGAGTTTCATATTTTCATTATAATAGTAAGTTTTAAGAAACTATCACTATTACGGTGGCTTAGATGGGAAAGAGCTCACCTGCAATGCAGGATACCCGGGTTCAATCTCTGGCCAGGAAGATCCCTTGGAGAAGGGAATGGCAACCCACTCCAGTATTCTTGCCTGGAGAATTCCATGGACAGAGGAACCTGGCAGGCACATACAGTCACAAAGAGTCAGACATAACTGAGTGACTAACACACACATGACTATTATATGATGGCTGGCACTCTGTGCTTTGGTGAAATACACAATAAAGACATTGGACTCAGTTGCTCCATGCCAATGAGTACAGAAAAAATACTTTTTTATGTCTCTAATATTGAGTAATGTATTTTGCTTGAAAAATTTGAGCCACAAAATTAAAATGCAGGAGAACTTTGACAGCAAATTTGAACTCTGAAATTGGAGTTACCCTTCATTATGAAAACTGGCTGAAATCAACAGTCCAATGTGAGTGTCTCTCATTGCTTATTGTTGTGAAGTTGATTTTGCTCCTGAATCAGAGAGAAGCACCTGAGGCGGGCCAAGGCCACCTTACCTCCATCCCAGCAAAGGAGTTAAGAGTCGCAGGGAAAAGCAGGTGAACAAAAAGAGAAAGAACAGAATGTAGTCAAAGACAGAGTTAAGCATCAGCATTTAAATTGTGATGGAAGCTGACTGTTATTGCTTCCATATGCAAGCAAAGCACAATTTTTCAAAGCTTGGCATTAATTGTAATCAGGGGTTCTGGAGGTTATTAGCATGACAGACTAAGAAGGCACTTGATTCTTGCCTGGCACCAGTGACCCTCCACTCCTCAAGACAGAAAGCATTATAGAACCCCCAGAATTGTAGATCTCAAAGATCAGATACAGACATCTAGTGACTTTAACTAAAGTGCCTTCCCTGTCTCTTTGGGTGGCCCTGATGATGATTACTTTCAAAGGAAATCCTTCCTTTCAGCCTTGGAGATGCTCCCTAGGTGGGTCTACAGAAGGTCAAGTGTCACTTTCCTGTTGTCTCGAGAAGCCATCCCAGTTGCCAGCTCTAGGCTAGACTGTCAGCAGTGGGTCCCACAGTCCCAGGCTTCAGGAGAACCTCTTTCCTGCTGAGGAACTGATTGGGATCCCAGGAAGGTTATAATTGGAAACATTCTCCAGGATTCCTGGTTCACATGTACAGAGAGTTGAACATAGTAATCCCAGGGGTGCAGACCTCTCAGTGTGGTGTGTCGGCAAAATTATGTCAGTGGAAGAAAGGAGATTCAGATCACTGTTCCACTGCTCTCATTAACTTGCAGGAGATTTGATTTTACAAAGTATCATTTTTTTTAATTTTAATTTTTTAAAATTTATTTATTTCTATTCTTTTAAGAAGTTTTATATTGCAGTATAGTTGATTTACAATATTGTGTTAGTTTCAGGTTTGCACCAAAGTGAGACAATCATACATATATCTATTCTGTATCAAATTATTTTCCCATTTAGGTTATTACAGGGTATTGAGTGTAGTTCCTTGTGCTATACAGTAGGTCTTTGTTGATTATCTGTTTTATATACGTGTGTGTGATAAGTTACGTCGGTTGTGTTCGATTCTGCGACCCTATGGACTGTAGCCCTCCAGGCTCCTCTGTCCATGGGCATTCTCCAGGCAAGAGTTCAGGAGTGGGTTGCCATGGCCTCCTCGAGGGATCTTCCCCACCCAGGGATCGAACCCGTGTCTCTTATGTCTCCTGCATTGGCAGGCAGGTTCTTTCACCATTAGTTTATATAAAGTAGTGCATATATGTTGATCCCAAACTCTTAATTTATCCCCTCCCCCCCCCCGACTTTCTCCTTTGGTAACCATAGCATTTTCTATGTCTGTGAGTCTCTGTTTTGTACATAAGCTCATTTGTATCTTTTTTTAGATTCCTCATATAAGTGATATCACATGATATTTGTCTGACTCATGCAAAGTTCCTGTGTCTCCATTTCTTTTTTCACTAAAAGGAGACAGCAATGTTAATTTTCAGTTTCTATTTTCTACCTACAGTATTTACTGCCAAGCCACACTGGAGTGTTTTCCCATCTGTAAAATGATACATATGCTGGATGGTAAAAATCTTATTGTTGCTATTGTTGTGTAGTTGCTAAGTAAATTCTTATACATGTGAAATATTTTATAGAGGGAAACACAAGGTGTGTACACTGATTTTATCTTGTTGGTGTGGTATCCAAGTGGTCAGCTCACCAGTGAGTCAGCTTAACCCTCTCCTCTCAGGATTCCTCTGCTTGCTTCCGTGGAGCAGTTGACTGCAGGGTACATGGCTGAGTTTCATCCTTAGATCAATGGGATTAATAATACAGATGTCAGGATAAGTTGAAGTAAAATAACCAACACTGAGGTAGTCTAAATGGAGCTCAATTCTGGCAGAAGGAAGGGGGAACAAGAAAGTTACACTAGACAAAAACCAAAAAACAAAAACAGCAGGGTCTATCAGAGGGTTACCTCACTGGAGCTGATGGAACGATTTCTAATTGACTGGTTTAAGATTCCATTTCTGGGAGAACCAAAACTGTAATTAAGTCTCAGTTTGTTGGCCTTGGGCTTAGCATAAGTGACTCCATTTTGGGCCTGTTGTCTTATTTTTAATAGAACCCTTCCATCCTCTAGCCTTGCGGGGTATAAGCAAGGGCTGGAAGATCTTGGAACATCTCAGACCTTCAATCAGTGGTTGTAGCTGTTATTGCTATTGTTAGTTTTTAATTTCGAAAGTTTTACTCAAAAATGTGTGAACTATATATCACATTACATATTACATTGGTTTCGGCAAAAAAAGTCCACTCTGGCTTTTCCATAACATATTATAGGGAAATCCTAATGAAGTGTTTGGCCAACGCAATATTATACACACTCATTTAGGATAGAATTGGACAAAATACATGCTTAAAGTACATGAAATGTGAGACAGTGTTATGTGCACTGTCAAATTTTCACATAAATGTTAATGCTATGCTATTGCTATTATTAATTCAGTAGAGCCCTGGAGAAACTCAACCTAAATAACAAAGAGGTTCACTGCCCAGGACATTTTGCAAACTGTGGATGCCCAGTACTGCTACATCCACTCACGATTGTTCTTGGTGGGTCAAGAAAAACATCCAGGAATGTTTAAGAAATATTTGTTAAGCATGCTTGAGAGAGAAGATGAAATGAGACAAGCCTCTTGAAAAAGCTCAGATCAAACTCAGAACAGTTCCGCGAAACAGTTAAGGAAGCAGGGGAGGATGCCTGGAGACTTAAATATGGAAAAAGGCACAGAGATATATACACAGAAACATCCAAACAAAGCAATGGAGGCCATCTTAGTTTTGCTGAAATAATTGGATGAAAAATGATCTATTCGTTGTTTTGGACTAGACAGAACCAAATGACTGGCTTGACAGACTTCTTTCTCCCGCCTTGACCAGCCTGCTGGCACTGAGCAGCCACAGCGTCAGTCGCAGGGAGATCACTTTACAGATGCTTTTATTGGTTCTACTAACAATAATTGCAGTAACTTGAATCTTCAGAACTCCTTACAAAGTATCTTCACATGAGTAACCTCATTTGGTTGAGTCTGATCTCAATTTGTGTTTTTCAGTAATTCACTGTTATATAGCCTTGAGGGGGAAAATGGGCAAAGTCAATGTAAACAATCCCTGAGGCTTCTTCAGGGCTCTGGGGGAAAAAATCTTTAATAGAATATTTTCCTCTTGTGTTTATCCTTCTGCTATTTTAATTTCTTAAAATCTCACACAGGGAATAGTGTTCACATAGATTTATTTAAGAAAAGTGGAAAAAATTTTGTATCTTTCTGCATAACTAGAGAATCTGACGGCCGGGGTGGGAATTCAGTCTTTATCCCTTTCTAGATGTGGGAGTTTGGGCGAGTTACTTAGTTGCCCTGTGCCTCAGTGTTTTCATTTTAGAATAATATGAGATAAAATGAATTCATGGTAGGAAATTCCCTGGTTGTCCAGTGGTTAAGACTTTACAATCTCACTGATGGGCCTAGGTCGGATCCCTGGTCAGGGAACTAAGATAGCGGGTGCTGTGTGGCACAGTTAAGAAAGAAAGAAAGAATTCACATGCATATATTCCTGCTTCTTTTGGATTTCCTTTCCATGAGGAAAAACTGGTCTGTAAAGTATAAAGTTTATACTTCATATAGGTTTTATGAAGTGTATATATACACAGTATGAAGTTCCCTGAGCTATAAAGTAGGTTCTCGTTAGTTAATCTATTTGACACACAGTGTCAGTGGTGTATATGCAGCAACCCCAGTCTCCTGATTCATCCCACCCCTGCCACCCTGCGTGTCCATACACTTTTCTCTACATCTGTGTCTCTATTTCTGTTTTGTAAAGGCAATCTAAACCATCTTTCTAGATTCTACATATATGCATTAATATACAATAGTTGTTTTTCTCTTTCTGACTTGCTTCACTTTGTATGACAGTCTCTCGGTCCATCCACACGTCTACGAATGTTCATTGCAGCACTGTTTACAGTAGCCAGGATGTGGAAGCAATCTAAGTGTCCATCAGCAAAGAAATGGATAAAGAAGATGTGATAAGCAGCTGCGATGGCCGGCGCACTCAGCGCAGCGGAGAGGAGCCACCCCGCGTCCAAGATCAGGGGCAGCGGCCGAGAGTGCCAGGCTGCAACAGCGCAGGAACGGCTGAGAGGAGCCACCCCGTGTCCGAGATCAGGGGCAGCGGCCGGGAGGAGCCACCCTGCTTCCGAGTCCAGGGGCGGCGGCTGGGAAGATCAACCGACGTCCATGGAGCGGTGGCTGCGCTGGCGCAGGAAGGCCTAGGGAGCTATCCCATGTTGAAGGTCAGGAAGGGCGGCGGTGAGGAGATACCCTTCGTCCAAGGTAATGCGCAGCGGCTGCGCTTTGCTGGAGCAGACGTGAAGAGATACCCCACGCCCAAGGTAAGAGAAACCCAAGTAAGATGGTAGGTGTTGCAAGAGGGCATCAGAGGGCAGACACACTGAAACCATACTCACAGAAAACTAGTCAATCTAATCACACTAGGACCACAGCCTTGTCTAACTCAATGAAACCAAGCCATGCCTGCGGGGCAACCCCAAGACCGGCAGGTCATGGTGGAGAGGTCTGACAGAATGTGGTCCACTGGAGAAGGGAATGGTAAGCCACTTCAGTATTCTTGCCTTGAGAACCCCATGAACAGTATGCAAAGCCAAAATGATAGGATACTGAAAGAGGAACTCCCCACGTCAGTAGGTGCTCAATATGCTACAGGAGATCAGTGGAGAAATAACTCCAGAAAAAATGAAGGGTTGGAGCCAAAGCAAAAGCAATGCCCAGATGTGGTTGTGACTGGTGATAGAAGCAATGTCCGATGCTGTAAAGAGCAATATTGCATAGGAACCTGGAATGTCAGGTCCATGAATCAAGGCAAATTGGAAGTGGTCAAACAAGAGATGGCAAGAGTGAATGTTGACATTCTAGGAATCAGCGAACTAAAATGGACTGGAATGGGTGAATTTAACTCAGATGACCATTATATCTACTACTGTGGGCAGGAATCCCTCAGAAGAAATGGAGTAGCTATCATGGTCAACAAAAGAGTCTGAAATGCAGTACTTGGATGCAATCTCAAAAACGACAGAATGATCTGTTTGTTTCCAAGGCAAACCATTAAATATCACGGTAATCCAAGTCTATGCCCCAACCAGTAATGCTGAAGAAGCTGAAGTTGAACAGTTCTATGAAGACCTACAAGATCTTTTTGAACTAACACCCAAAAAAGATGTCCTTTTCATTATAGGGGACTGGAATGCAGAAGTAGGAAGTCAAGAAACAGCTGGAGTAACAGGTAAATTTGGCCTTG
>SJYQ01096201.1:270508-286154 GCA_006410935.1 Redunca redunca
AAAGAACTCGTATTTTTAAAAATAGTTGATTATAAAACTACAGCTGTTACTGTGAAGGGAAGTTTATATACTTTGCTTATATAACTATCAATTTTTTTCTACTATTTATTGAAAGATCTAGAAATAATTTAAGAATTTGAGGGGGAGGTAGATTGCGAAACCCTTAAAATAAATATTAACATATTTTCTCCTAAAAGAACATAAGTTACACTTTGAATCAGAATGTCAAGTGTCTGCAGCTATTCATTTATTTTCCATATTTGATATTGAAATTGGTGGGTAGGAGAGAAAATTTTCATACATAGTAGATAAACAGGAACATTTTGCAAAGTTTGCTCTGAAGCAGAGCCTAGTCTGTGAGAAAGGCATGAGGCTGTCTTTCTAGATGAGAAGTCATTAAAGCTAGTGGCTTAGGCTGAGCGGTTTTCAGAGGATAGAGGATGTAATGAGAAAATGTTCCAGACTTCAATGGAGGAAGGGGTTCTGACATCTGGAAAGCAATGAATCAGCTTAATGTAGACAAAATAGGACTTAAAGACATTATGTAAAGTTAGGGATGTTAGCAAGGATGACTCATAGTACTCCTGAAGTCACTTTCTAGAAATCATGTGATTGTGAGTCATTCAGTTCAGTTCAGTCGCTCAGTCATGTCCGACTCTTTGCGACCCCATGGACTGCAGCATGGCAGACTTCCCTGTCCATCATCAGCTCCTGGAGCTTCCTCAAACTCAGGTCTATCGAGTCGGTGATGCTATCAAACAGTCTCATCCTCTGTCGACCTCTTCTCTTCCTGCCTTCATCTTTCCCAGCATCAGGGTCTTTTCCAGTGAGTCAGTTCTTCACATCAGGTGGCCAAAGTATTGGAGTTTCAGCTTCAGCATCAGTCCTTCCAGTGAATGTTCAGGACTGATTTCCTTGAGGATGGACTGGTTGGATCTCCTTGTAGTTCAAGGGACTCCCAAGAGTCTTCTCCAACACCACAGTTCAAAAGCGTGAGTTCTTCAGGGCTCAGCTTCCTTTGTAGTCCAACGCTCACATTCATACATGACTACTGGAAAAGCCATAGCTTTGATTAGATGGAACATTGTCAACAAAGTAATGCCTCTGCTTTTTAATATGCTGTCTAGGTTGGTCATAGCTTTTCTTCCAAGGAACAAATGTCTTTTAATTTCATAGCTGCAATTCCCATCTACAGTGATTTTGGAGCCCAAGAAAATAAAGTCTCTCACTGTTTTTATTGTTTCTCCATCTATTTGCTGTGAAGTGATGGGACCGGATGCCATGATGTTTGTTTTTTGAATGTTGAGCTTTAAGCCAGCTTTTTCACTCTCCTCTTTCACTTTCATGAAGAGGCTCTTTAGTTCTTCTTTGCTTTCTGCATTAAGGGTGATGTTATTTGCACATCTGAGGTTGTTGATATTTCTCCTGGCAGTCTTGATTCCAGCTTGTGCTTCATCCAGCCTGGCAATAAGCAGGGTGACAATATATAGACTTGATGTACTCCTTTTCCTATTTGGAACCAGTCTGTTGTTCCATGTCCAGTCCTAACTGTTGCTTCTTGACCTGCATACAGATTTCTCAGGAGGCAGGTCAGGTGGTCTGGTATTCCCATCTCTTTCAGAATTTTCCATAGTTTATTGTGATCCACACAGTCAAAGTCTTTGGTGTAGTCAATAAAGCAAAAGTAGATGTTTTTCTGGAATTTTCTTGCTTTTTCGATGATCCAGCAGATGTTGGCAATTTGATCTCTGGTTCCTCTGCCTTTTCTAAATCCAGCTTGAACATCTGGAAGTTCATGGTTCATGTACTGTTAAAGCCTGGCTTGGAGAATTTTGAGCATTACTTTACTAGCGTGTGAGATGAGTGCAATTGTGCGATAGTTTGAACATTCTTTGGCATTGCCTTTCTTTGGGGTTGGAATGAAAACTGACCTTTTCCAGTCCTGTGGCCACTATTGAATTTTCCAAATTTGCTGACATACAAAGTGCAGCACTTTCGCAGCATCATCTTCTAGGATTTGAAATAGTTCAACTGGAATTCCATCACCTCCACTAGCTTTCTTCATAGTGATGCTTCCTAAGGCCCCCTTGACTTCACATTCCAGGATGTAGGAATGTGCTCTAGGTGAGTGATCACACATATGGTTATCTGGGTCATGAAGGTCTTTTGTGTACAGTTCTTCTGTGTATTCTTGCCAACTCTTCTTAATATCTTCTGTTTCTGTTAGGTCCATACCATTTTTGTTTTTTTATTGTGCTCATCTTTGCATGAAATGTTCCCTTGGTGTCTCTAATTTTCTTGAAGAGATCTCTAGTCTTTCCCATTCTATTGTTTCCCTCTATTTCTTTCCACTGATTGGTTGTTAGTTATGAGTCATAGAAAATGAATTACTAGCTTAATGATGTGACCAGTAGGTTGGATGCATTTCTATATTGTTTATAACCACTGGGTTGAGTTTCCAGGTGTCCAGTGGCAGTAACTCTGGGGATAAATCTAGGGATACTTGTCTAGTTTCTATTTTAGTACTAAATCAGACCTCTGTTGCATACCATCACTCCTGACCTGGTCAAGTAGACATCAAGATGTGCTTTTAATGGAACAGATGAGTTATTTTATTAAGAGTTTTTCAGAATTTCCTCTCTAACTTAATCAAAATAGTTACTTTGCTAGTAATAAATGTTTTGAAGGACTCTATGGATTGTTTTAACTGATCTTCATGTAAGATTATCAATCAGCAAGAAAAACAGGGTTGTCATTTTGATTTGTGATGTTATATTGTGATCATCGTGAGGCAGTGCCACTGAGTTATAATTAGTGTAGCTTTAGAATCCTTCCTCTGGCAGTACTTGAGAGCCTGATGAAATTAGGAAAGAGGAAATTTTATGTAAGGGAGACAGTGGATGTGCTCGGACTACATGGCTGCTGTTGCAGCTGTGCTCTGACAGAGAGCTGTGGTTATCCTGTTGTTTCCTACTCAATGTGCTTTTATGATTTCCCAGGTTGCTTAAATTCTTATGTGTGAACTAAAAATTATAGTTTCATACAGCAAATGTAAGCTAACTGAAAAATCCAACTTTTCAAAGTTATTGCCATTGGTTACTTTCAGAAAGATCAACAGGGTTTCAAGACAACTATATTTTCATGTCATATATATGCACTTCATTAAAATGTGTAAAGAACTTTAATTTTGAAAGGCAACATATCTAATCAAGTGTGCTATTAAAACAGAACCATGAGTTTCCCCAGATCACTCTTGCTTTCTGTTACAGGTTTTGTCAGTTGCTACAATAATGCTCATCTGATGTCTGCTGGGAGAATGGCATAGTCATAGGGGGTCTGCATAACTACGTCACTGTGATGGAGGTGGGCGGGCCACTGACCCACGGTTGTCTGGATGCAGTGGGACACCTGTTCTGTCTCACTGCCCCTTTTCAGGTGTGGCCGTGGCCTGTGCTCCATGCCACTCTCCTGGCCAGGTGGCTAGGCTCTCTCGTGCCTCCTGCTCAAGGCCAGGGGATGGAGAGCTTGTCTTAGAGCATTGCTAAGCGATGCACTGCACTCACTCTGCCCCACTCTATGAGCCAGAGGCTGACTGGGGTAAAGGAGGAAACCTTCAGTTCATAGCCATTTCATCTCTGAGGGTTTCCTCCTTTAACTCAAGCAATCTGTGCTCAGTCCCTACTACACTGAGGAAAGTGCCAGGCAGCAAACAAAAGTGCCAGCTTCTTCCATTCTAGAGGGATTTAGAAGTGAGCCTCCAGAGTGAGCTTTCCTGCCCCTGCATCAGACAAAAGAGATCCCAGGCTGAGAAGGAGGTGGCGAGCAGGATGAGGACAGAAGGTCTCCAGCCACCGTGGCACACGCCTGAACCAGGGCCCAGTTGCCCTTCTCCTGCGGTCCAGTGAGTGGTGCAAGGGTCACCTTGGACTGTCCATCAGGAATGAAACTTACCTGTGTCTCAACACACTGCTGGGGGTCCACCTGGCACCTTGGCTTAAATATACACGTAGGCAAAGGGCCAGACCTTTCATCTATAGCCAACTACACGACTGTACAGAGAATCCAAAATGGTAAATTTAGGTTTACTTATTAAGGTACATTTAATCTGGTTAATTTAGGTTTCTAAGAATCAATACTAGAAACTGCTAGGATGCACTTGGGGCACTTGGAATCAGTAGTATGTGGCTTGTCAATAACTTTGTTGGGCTGAGAGCCACTTGTGAGCTCACAAGTTAGCTTGCCAAGTTTTGATGATGGCGACAGAGACAATGGACTTTATAACTCACAGCATGGCAAGCAGCATGCTCAAGTTATTGCAATAGATTCCATTGCCCAAAGTTCCAAGGCACCAATGTGTTAAATCCAGATTGTGCCTATACATTTCAGGAGAGAAACTCTGAACTTACGGAATCCAAACATTTTATAGTAGGCAACAAGCTTGCCTGCCCTTTGTTCTGGAGGGAGATAGGACCTCTAATTTCTCGACTAATCAGTATACAGATATCTTTGAAAAGAGTCTGGGACAAAGGACAGCAGCCAGTGCCTCTGCTTGTTAACATGTGCAGAAACACAAGAGGCCCATTCAGCTAAGTCCTAACTATGTCGCGATGAAAATCCATGTTTAACTAGAAGTTTTGCAGCTTTGATCAGTTCTGTACCCATAGTGGATGAGCCATTTTATATGCAGTCTATAAAATTTGTTTTTCTCATCTATAAAATTTAGTCTTCTTTCAGCTAAGATTTATTGAATTCTCCCTTTGTCCAGGCACAGTTGTAGCACTTGGAATAAGGCAATAAATAAAGCAGGCCAAAGTCCCCACTTTAAGAGACTTTACATTTCGCAGGTGTATATTGATAATTAAAAAGAAATCAAAAGTACAGCATGACTCAAAGATGTTCATGCCCTGGGTGGGGGAGGGGGAAGCAGAGAGGAGGGAGAGAACTGGGTGGAGTGTTGGGGGAGAGTGCATTGCTTTCTAGAAAAGTTAGCAAGCTTTGAAGGCTTTTCAAAGGTGACAGTTGAGCAGAAATCTGAAAGAAATGAAGGTATAAGCCATGTGGGTATTAAAGGAAAGAGATTTCCAGGTAAAGGAACAGAAGATGTGAAACCTAGAGATGGGTCCTGAGTGGCGAGTTATAGGAATTGTAAGGTAATAGGGAGGCTGTTTGGCTTCAGTGGATGGAGTGAGGGGAAGAGAAATAAGTACAAGGTAATGTTTGAGAGAGAAAGGGACAGAGAGAGAGAGAGAAGATGAATGGATTGTTCACATATAGTCCCTGAAGTGTTTTAGGAGCAGAAGAACTAGAGGATTGAGCTGGAGAGATAAGAGAGGGGCTGGCCAGGAAATGCAGTGTTTGAAACTGAGATTATTGAGATTATCTGCAGTGGCAAGCATGCCTTTGATGTGGCCTTGGGGGTGGAGGGCCATGAGAGTAGAATGGAAGTGGCCAGCTGAGGGGGGAGAAGTCAAGGAGCGAAGAGTCTGGAGTATGGGATGAGTCACCTACATGGGCTTTGAAATTTCTCCAAGTTATGACAGGACTAACTGGTGTGTAAGGAACTAAAATCTTCCTAAAATGAGGAAGGCCCATTGAGGGGTCTGTTGCTGAGGCACTGCTCATAAGGAGGTGCTGCTGGGCTTACATTAGTGGGTGCTTTGCTGGGGCGCTTTGGGGAGAATTAAAGCTATGGAAACTTAGGAGACACTTTGCCAGGCACATAGTAAGTGTTCAATAAATCATTTTTTGTTCCTGGCTGTAAAGAGCTTGGAAGTCATTACTCTCCCCTTGCAACAAGAGAAACCTGAACAATCAAAAATCAATGGCTTTTCTCTCTTAAAAAAAAATCATTGGAGTATCGTTACCTACATTGTTCTGTTAGTTTCAGATGTACTGAAAAATGATTGAGTTGCAGGTTTATATTAATTATTTTTCAGTTTCTATTCTCATAGAAGTTATTATAGAATACTGAGTGGAGTTTCCTGTACTATCCACTAGGTCCTTGTTGGTTCTCTGTCTTATATACAGTTGCGTGTGTGTTAATCCCAAGCTCCTGATTTATTCCTCCCCTCTACACATCCCTCTGGTAGCCATAAGTTTGTTTGCGATATCTATAAACCTGTTTCTGTTTTGTAAATATGTTTAAAAAAATTATATTTCATGTATGAGTGATGTCATATGATATATTTTTTTTGGAAGTTTTTTCTTTTACTTTACTATATTGTATTGGTTTTGCCATACATCAACATGAATCCGCCACCGGTGTACACGTGTTCCCAATCCCGAATCCCCCTCCCACCTCCCTCCCTGTACCATCCCTCTGGGTCATCCCAGTGCACCAGCCCCAAGCATCCCGTATCCTGCATCGAACCTAGACTGGCGATTTGTTTCTTATATGATATTATACATGTTTCAATGCCATTCTCCCAATTCATCCCACCCTCTCCCTCTCCCACAGAGTACAAAAGACTGTTCTATACATCTGTGTCTCTTCTGCTGTTTTGCATACAGTGTTATTATTACCATCTTTCTAAATTCCATATATATGTGTTAGTATACTGTATTGGTGTTTTTCTCTCTGGCTTACTTCACTCTGTATAATGGGCTCCAGTTCCATCCATCTCATTAGAATTGATTCAAATGTATTCTTTTTAATGGCTGAGTAATACTCCATTGTGTATATGTACCACAGCTTTCTTATCCATTGATCTGCTGATGGACATCTAGGTTGCTTCCATGTCCTGGCTATTATAAACAGTGCTGCAATGAACATTGGGGTACATGTGTCTCTTTCAATTCTGGTTTCCTCGGTGTGTATGCCCAGCAGTGGGATTGCTGGGTCATAAGGCAGTTCTATTTCCAGTTTTTCAAGGAATCTCCACACTCTTCTCCATAGTGGCTGTACTAGTTTGCATTCCCACCAACAGTGTAAGAGGGTTCCCTTTTCTCCACACCCTCTCCAGCATTTATTACTTATAGACTTTTGGATCACAACCATTCTGACCGGCATGAAATGGTACCTCATTGTGGTTTTGAAAAAAATTATATTTCATGTATGAGTGATGTCATATGACATTTGTCTTTGATTTATTTCACTTCATATGATAATCTTTAGGCCCATCCATCTTGTGGTGTGCATGTGTGTGTGTGTGTGTATGTGTATGTACACTCATTTGTGTCCACCTCTGTGACCCCATGGACTGTATGTATCCCACCAAGCTCCTCTGTCCATGGGATTTTCCAGGCAAGAGTGCTGGAATGTGTTGCCATTTCCCACCTCAGGGGATCTTCCCGACCTAGGAACTGAACCTGCCTCTCTTGTGTCTCCTGCACTGGCAGGCAGAACCTTTACCACTAGCACCGCCTGGGACCCCCTTCATATTGCTGCAAGTGATATTATTTCATTATTTTTTATGGCTGAGTAATATTCCATTGTGTATAAATGTTGTTGTTCAGTCTCTCAGTCGTGGCCAACTCTGCGACCCCATGGACGGCAGCACACCAGGCTTCCCTGTCCTTCACTATCTCCCAGAATTTGTTCAAACTCATGTCCATTGAGTCGAAGATGCCATCCAGCCATCTCATCCATGTCATTCCCTTCTCCTCTTGCCCTCAATCTTTCCTAGCATCAGAGCCTTTTCCAGTAAGTTGGCTCTTCGTACAAGGTGGCTAAAGTGTTGGAGATTCAGCTTCAGTACCAGTCTTTCTAATGTATATTCAGGGTTGATTTCCTTTAGGATTGACTGGTTTGATTTCCTTGAAGTCCAAGAGACTCTGAAGAGTCTTCTCTGACACCACAGTTCAAAAGCATCAATTCTTCATTGCTCAGCCTTCCTTATGGTCCAACTCTTACATCTGCACATGACTACTGGAAAAACCATAGCTCTGACTATACGGACCTTTGTCAGCAAATTGATACCTCTGCTTTTTAATGCACTGTTTAGGTTTGTCATAACTTTTCTTCCAAGGAGCAAAGCATCTTTAATTAGATGGCTGCAGTTAGCATCTGCAGTGGTTTTGGAGCCCCCCAAAATAAAGGCTGTTACTGCTTTCAATTTTTCCCCATCTATTTGCCATGAAGTGATGGGACCGGATGCATGATTTTAGACTTTTGAATGCTGAGTTTTAAGCCAGCTTTTTCACTTTCCTCTTTTGCCTTCATCAAGAGGCTCTTTAGCTCCTCTTCACTTTCTGCCATAAGGGTGGTGTCCTCTGCACGTCTGAGGTTAGGCACCGCATCTTCTTTATACATTCCTCTGTTGGGGAACGCTTAGTTTGTTTCTTGGCTATTGTAAATAGTGTTGCAATGAACATTGGTGTGCATGTATCTTTTTAAATTATGGTTTTCTCTGGATATATGCCTCAGAGTGCGATTGCTGGATTTCAGTGGCTTTTCTTGATCCATCAGAGTACAGAATTTGCAGGACAAACTGGCGTCCCGAGATCAGGAGAGGGGAATTCAGACAGTCATGGCTGGGATCTGCTTACCTGAAGCAGAGGCCACCAGAACCATGAGGGTAAGAACCCTTAGATGATGACTTCCTAGAGTGGAGTGTGGACTAGCGTGAAAGTGAGAAACATCTGGGGCTGTAGTCTTTATCTCCTAGATGACGTTTCTGGAGAAGCAAGGGCCCTTGTGAATAGACTTGGCTTGAAACTTGGACACTCTGTAATCCAGTCCCCTGCTCAGATCTCTTCATGTCAAATCTCTTGGTATTTTTTATACAACTATAATTCAGAAAAATAATCTGTTTGAAAATGCAAGAATGTTATAGCTATCACTAGACTCCATTGCAATTCAAGGGCATGCCGTGGCAATAGAATAACACTTTAACGGACCACATGTAGCGTGAAAATTGGTTCTAGAAACACGAGTCCCATGTGTGTATTTTTAAAGCGTCTTTTTTTGGGGGAAGGGAAAATGATTCATTAGATCTAACTCAGATAGTTGACAAGATCCTCATGCAAGAACAGAGTGGGGAGGATTAAGAGGTAGAAGGGAGGAGAAAGGGAAAGAGGGAGGGGAAGAGAACTCTTAAAGGAAGGTAGGTACAGCTCTAGAGAGGAATAGGAACAGTAGTTTGGAAGTGGGAAAGATTCCAGATTCAACCTAGACATAAGAAAGTGAAAGTCGTTCTGTCGTGTCCGACTCTTTGCAACCCAATGGACTATACAGTCCGTGGAATTCTCAGGCCAGAATACTGGAGTGGGTAGCCTTTCCCTTCTCTAGGGGATCTTCCCAACCCAGGGATCAAACCCAGGTCTCCTGCATTGCAGATGGATTCTTTACCAGCTGAGCTACAAGGGAAGCCCAACACAGATCTAAGGATAGGCCTTAAAAAAAGCTATTTACTTCTATATTTATTTGGCTCATTGGTGTTGGTTGTGGCACATGGACGCTGTAGTTTGCAGCATGCAGGCTTAACTGCCCCGTGGCACTTGGGATCTTAGTCCCCTGACCAGGGATCAAACCCCTCTCCCCTGCATTGGGAGGTGGACTCTTAATCACTGCACCACCAGGGAAGTCCCAAGATGGGCCTCTCTAAGGGTCACCAGGATGAGAAAACAGAGATCATGACTGCATTTTCTTCTTTTATACCTGTTCCTGCTGTCAACTGGATGACACCATAATTCTAAATGAAGATTTCAGAACCAGAGCATCTCATTGGTGCAGCCACTCTCCCTTGGCCATGTTTGTGTGGAACTTTGTATCAAGTTTTCTCCAGGTTGTTTGGCCCCTCCGTGGGTTATCTGCTGTCCTGGATTCCAATCAAGAGGCAGGAGGGTGGGCCTGAGGAGGGGGCAGGGCTTTATAGGACAAAGGTTCCCTGCACAGGGAATAGCTAAGTGCCCTTGTGAAGCAAAAGCCCTCAAAGAGAAACAGAACAGAGCTTTTCTGTATTGTATCATCAGACATCTGGAGGGAAAGAAAACAAGTCAATTGTGGGAATTTACTGTTCAGGCATTTACATTGTTTATAGGCAGTCAAAATGTCTACAACATTTATCATGCTGGTTTTAAATAATGCCTAGAAGCACTGATTTTTTTTTCTTTTAGTTATATAGTCTATGTTTGCAGGGACACCACATAATACAGCTAGTGCTCAGATACTCTGGTGACCATTACCCCGTGTGTACGGGTGATGCGCTGTAGGACAAAATACCAAGTACCGGAGAATCGCCGTCACTGTACTGCCCTCTAGTGGTGTGTTCTTGGGATTGCAGTTACTTCGCTGCCACGTGCAGAAAGCGGCCTTTTGCTCTCATTTCAAGTTAGAAAGGAAACTGCTTTTCTTCAATTAAGAGAATGCACCAGGTGCCATAAAATCACAATATCTATGTAGGTCTTACCTAGGAAAGTCACAAGTTAGGCTCATCAGACTTTAATAGAAGATCCTGTGTTGAAAACCATGGAAGCAGAGTGTTTTGAATCTGAAACACTTGTCAGTGTTGTTGAATTATATTATGTAAGGAATGGAACAAATCTAAAGACAGTTGAATCCAAACCAGTCATTTTACAATGAGAAAACAAGCTCCAAGCTTGAAGTATCTTGGTCCACTGCAGATAATTTACAATAGAACTTAGCTTAGAATTGAAGCTTCCTGCCTCCCAGGCGGGGAATCTTTCTTTACAGAACCCACATCATGTGCATGCTAAGACACTTCAGTCGTGTCCAACTCTTTGTGACCCCATGGGCTGTAGCCCTCCAGGCTTCTCTGTCCACAGGATTCTCCAGGCAGGAATTCTGGAGTGGGTTGCCAGGCCCTCCTACAGGAGATCTTCCCCACCAGGGATCAAACCTGGGTCTCCTGCACTGCAGCTGGACTCGTTACCCCTGAGCCACCTGGGAAGTCCAGCCCACATCATACATCACACTTATTCAATAGTAAGAGAGCTTAATATGCAGGCTTAAGGTGCTATCAAGAAAAAAGTTATCACTGCAGATGGTGACTGCAGCCATGAAATTAAAAGACGCTTACTCCTTGGAAGGAAAGTTATGACCAACCTAGATGGCATATTGAAAAGCAGAGACGTTACTTTGCCTACAAAGGTCCGTCTAGTCAAGGCTATGGTTTTTCCAGTGGTCATGTATGGATGTGAGAGTTGGACTGTGAAGAAAGCTGAGCGCCAAAGAATTGATGCTTTTGAACTGTGGTGTTGGAGAAGACTCCTGAGAGTCCCTTGGACTGCAAGGAGATCCAACCAGTCCATTCTAAAGGAGATCAGTCCTGGGTGTTCATTGGAAGGACTGATGCTAAAGCTGAAACTCCAATACTTTGGCCAGCGAAGAGCTGATTCATTGGAAAAGACTCTGATGCTGGGAGACATTGGGGGCAGGAGGAGAAGGGGACAACAGAGGATGAGATGGCTACATGGCATCACTGACTCAATGGACATGAGTTTGAGTGAACTCCAGGAGTTGGTGATGGACAGGGAGGCCTGGCGTGCTGCAATTCATGGGGTCGCAAAGAGTCGGACACAACTGGGCAACTGAATGGAACTGAACTGAACATTAAAAAAGAAAATTAATCCATTCATTATTTTAAGGGAGAGGAGGATATATGTTCTTTCTCTTTAAGGAAAAAGAAAAATAGTTTAAAAACATTACCTTCTTTATTAATTCCAGAGCATTTTCTTTGCAAAGCAGGAAAGGAGGAGAAGATGGGCCGAATAGGGTAGAGGCAATTGGGGAGGGTCTATAAGAATGTCTCTCTCCACGTTTCTGACCTCAGGTCCTCTTTCTTACTCAGTGAACAGATTACAAAGGTGACTTAGCTGGTGCAAGTCAGGGATCTGAATGGCTGTGATATGGATTGAATTGTGTCCCTGTTGTACCAGTTTGTATGTTGACCCTAATCCCCAGTGTGACTATATCTGGAGATAGGCCTGTAAAGAGATAACTAGTGTTAAGTGAGGTCACAATGGTGGGAGGTCTAAGGATGGGCCCCTTAAGAGAAGAGGGGAGAGAGAGATCTGCCATGCTAGGGCAGCTGCTTGCACGCACGCTCAGTTGTGTCCAACTCTATGCAACTCCGTGGACTGCAGCCCAGCAGGCTCCTCTCTCCATGGGATTTCCCAGGCAAGAATACTGGAGTGGATTGCCATTTCCTCTTCCAGGGGATTTTTCCATCCCAGGGATTGAACCCACACTTCCTGCTTTGGTAGGTAGAGTCTTTCCCTCTGAGCCACCTGGGAAGCCTAGGACATAGTTAGAAGGTGCTGTATGCAGTCCTGAAGGAGTTCTCATTGGAATTTGACCATGTTGACACCCTGCTTTCATTATTTCATTTTAATTTTACAAATTTTGGAAGCTGAAGATTAGAGGGTAACTTTCTATCTTTGTAAAGAGTTGTTTTTGTTATTGTTCTTTAGTCACGAAGTTGCATCTGTCTCTTTACAACACCACGGACCTTAGCCCACCAGGCTCCTCTGTCCATGGAATTCTCCAGGCAAGAATTCTGGAATGGATAGCCATTCCCTTCTCCAGGGCATCTTCCTGACAAAAGGATCAGACCCAAGTCTCTTGCCTGTGAGCCAGTTGTATGACTAATCAAAACAAGGTTTGTGTGACTCTGAAGCCCAAGATTACCTGCCCTCCCACCTCCAGCCTGCACTTTGTCCAGGCCAGCTCTCCACTAGCTGGACCTCCCCCACCCCATCCTGACTGATCCTGAGAGACCAACGGGGATTCCCTGAGCTTGGCTTAGCAGTCACAGCAGTTAGAGACGCGTGCTGGGGGCCTCGTCTTCTAATATGGATGAATGTGGGTTGTGCTCTCTTCCTGACTTCTCTGGTGCTTTCGCCAGATCTCTCCTTGGAAAGCCCTCTTCCGTAGGTGTCCCTGATACCAATTTTTGTTGTCTGTCTGTCTTCCTGACTCTTCTTTCCTCGTTTCTTCAAGGGCATTCTTTCCTCTAGAAGCATGTTAGCAGCCTGATGTGCCCTGAAAGTGAAGTCGCCCAGTTGTGTCCGACTCTTTTCGACCCTATGGACTGTAGCCCACCAGGCTCCTCCGTCCATGGGATTTTCCAGGCAAGAGTAATGGAGTGGATTGCCATTTCCTTCTCCAGGAGATCTTCCCGACCCAGGGATTGAACCTGATCAAATTGATGTGCCCTAACGGTGTCTATCTATTGATCTTTTCTCTTGGCAATTTCATGTAGTATGTATTTGGTTTTTTATTACCACCAATATTCTTAGACCTTCCAAGTACCTTTCTCTTTCTTTCCTTTGGGTCTTGATGCCTCTCCTGAGCTCCCGATCCGTGTATCAAGTATATGCTGGATATATCTGTCTGTATCACTAACAGATACTTCAATACTAATTATACACCTGAACTTGGAAGTTTTCATTCATTAAATGTTCTTACTCAAAGGGACCCAGAAATAGCAACAGTCACCCCCGCAGAAAGCTGGGAACAAGTCCCAGCATTTTTCTTCTACACACTATTTATCTGATCAGTCACCAATTTCTGGTTATCGATCACCTAAATAACCACAGCCTTCACCCCTTGTTCTCTTCCCTGCCTCCGTTACCTCAGTTCACAATCTCTTCATTGCTGGCTTGCACTAACCTTCTAACTCATCTCTCTGCTTCCATTTCTGATCCACTTAAATCTTTCCTGCTACAGCTGGACTGAATAATCTAAAATGCAAATGTGACCAAGTGCAAAGAAGGACATTCAGTCTCTAAAACAAAGTGCACAAGGTCCTTATCATCTAGTCACTGCCTTTCTTTCCAGCTTCATTTCCGGTCACCTTTATAGCATATGCCACGTTTCAAGTTTGCAAAGTTTTTTTTTTTTTTAATAATTCTTTGCTTACAAATATAATTCTGTTAGTTCTTTTTGCTCTTTTCTCTATCCACAACTCACTATCCCTCCAAACCCTCAGCAATAATCCCCACTCAACAGAATGATGCCTATAGCAACTCTTTGTTTTTCAACACTCAGTTGAATTTTCATTCCCTCCAAGAAGTCTTCCTGAGGTCACATTAGGCTGAGTATCCTTTCTTTGTGTTAACAGAATCCTGACCATTCCTCTGCCCTTAATCTACCATTTAATCTGTTTTTAAAATTTGCTCCTTAAAGGGAGTGGTGTCAGAATTCAGCCCAATGCTTAACAGGTCCAAATAAATGTTTGTCAAACTTTAGTTTTTAAGGGCAGTTTCTTTTAATGTCAGATTCTTAAGTTTCAATATCTTCTGGACCACTATTTATTCTATTATTTAATTTTTTAAATTTGTGGCTGCCCTGGGTCTTCATTGCTACATGCAGGCTTTCTCTGGTTGCAGAGAGCAGGAGCTACTCTCCAGCTGCTGTGCTCGGCTTCTCATTGCGGTGACTTCTGTTGTGGACCACAGCTCTAGGGTGACAAGTCTTCAGCAGCTGTGGGGCTCCACTTTCAGGCAGATTTTTTTCAGTAAATACTACTATAATACTACACCATCCCTTGTTGGTTGAATTTGCAGAATGTAAAACTGTGGATCTCAAGAGTGTGCAATAAAGTCTCACTTGGATTTTCGTCCTTTTGACCGGACAGGTTAGGTGCCCCCACCCCCACTGTTGTTTAAGGGTCCCCCACATGAGTAGATACATTAGCTCCTGTGTTGAAAAATACCTTAGAGAAAATAACTTTGATTATAGGTGTCTTCTGATTGTCAAAAATTGTGCTGTTCCTCCACTTGGCGTGAGCAAAAATGGCGGTGATGTTGAAGAGATTTTGGCTTCGCTCGACCAAGGTCTGACAGAGGAAGAGTCGATGCAGTTGTATGTGGAAAGGACACAAACTGAAATCAAAAGCAGTAGTGAACAGCCCGAAAATGAAGTCTTCCAGGGACAGAAAGGAAGCACTCTGTTCAATTTTGCTGGGCTTGACAGTGATACAAGGATTGCAGGTAAGTCTGACTCTAGTTTGAAAGGGCGTGCATGTTCAGGGAGGTTTGCAGGAGTTTTTCTGTGCATGCAAAGAATCGTGTGCTAGAGAAACACACGGGGCTAGGCACTGAAGCATCCTGTACTGTGTCAAGCCGTCCACACCGGCCACACCAGCCACGACAGACAGAGCCTCGAGCTTTACATCAGGCACATGTTAGCGACCTGCCCGCCCTGGTTGACTCAGACGACGATGAGCTGTTAAAAGGTGACCTTTTCCTGTCTTTCTTGCGCCCTGTCTCCCGTACCTCCCGCCACCCAGCCTCCGGGGAGTAAGCCTCACATGCTGCCATCAGCGCCGCTCAGCCTCCCGGGGTGCTGGCTGTCCTCCCAGGGCTGGTGGGCGAAATCACGCAGCACATACGTTATTTCTGCTTTGTACGGGCTGTGTCTTTTTCATATCATTCCCGCTTTTACTATATGGTAGTGTTATTTTACATTTTATGTGCTATTTTGCATGAATTGGTAGGTTATTTGGGGGGTCTGGGAACACGCAAACATTTTTTCATATGAATTAGTAATAGTTGCTTCTTCACTTTATGCCCCATTTCTGCGTACAAAGGTTTTTAGAAACACTCTACTTTTGGGAAACTTGTATGTATATATACAGATATGTACATATCTGTATATGTTTATGTTAATTATAATTAATCTCCAATTGCATTAAATAAATATGATTATATTATTATTATATGCAACAGTAATATAAGGTAA
>SJYQ01096201.1:286193-364345 GCA_006410935.1 Redunca redunca
AAAGCTATTAGTGATACATTAATTATAATTATGATTAATATATTAATATATGTACACATATGTGTAGATATACATATATATTTATATATGTATGATGTATGTGTTAATACAGCTACAGCCACATTAAGTAACTGCTGTCTTCAAAACACCATAGGACTCATAAATATGTAGAGCTATACCACAGATCCAGTTGAAGGAAAACTATTCTGTCAAGGTCCAGTTTGCTCGTGAATAGACTAAGTTTTCTTAATCCCCATTGTAAGGAATCCCAGCAACATCTTTTTCAGTGCTCTTTATCCTTATCATTCTTTATCTCAGGAGGAATTACAGAAAGCATTAAAATATTGAAGGTGGCACCACAGGGTTCCAAGTGTTTCCCTTCCCAGCGGCTCTGATCTGGACCACTCCCATCAATATATCAGGAACACATGTTTTCAAACGATTGTTCTAAAAAAGCAGCTCATATCCTGGAATGAGTTCCTCCTCACTAATCCAAGAATTGTATTCTCTGGTTTTTTCTTTTCACTCACGATCTTTGTGCTTTTATCTTGGCCAGGAAAAGAGCCATTGTATTCTGCAGAACTGTTGTTTGATGGGTTAGCATTAGGACTTTTGGAAGTTTTGTTTTTATGGAAATGGTACTTTAAAAATACACTGGCATTTCATTATTAAACCCATGTTGTGTCTTTTAAAAGCTGATAGCTGTTTATTATTCCTGGCTTTTGTGACTTAACTTTCTATTAATTTGCTACATCTGTGTCAAGGTTAAAAAGCTATGTTTTTAATGTATACTCCTAAAGTGTGCTTATGGGTTAAATAGTCAAGCAGATTTCTGCTAAAAGTAAAAAAAAAATGTACATACTATATACTTTATGTTTATAGGTGTACTTTAAATGTTCTAAAACAACATTATAAATATTAGTAATAGTCAATCCACAAATATATTAACAAATACATATTTCTTCATTTGTTCTGGACATACCCCCTGGCATTGGATGGTAAGTTTGGTGCCATAAAACTTACTTAACTAGTCAGACATGTTTTTCTGGCCGCAATTACATATTTTTAAATAGTCTCCAAATAACTTTTAAAAGAATTAAAAAAAAGATCTTTCCAATACCAGATTTCATATATTTAAATAAAATTACTATAATAGTTCTATTAAATTATAATGGGGAACAGTTTGCACTGTGATAAATTTGTTTCTACTCTGTAAGTCTCCCTGCTTGTCAGACTTTCACATGCCTTTCAGACATCTTGGATGGTTGTTGGTGTTATGTAAGGAGCATTAACAATGCTAATATTCAAACTTTCTCCTAGAGATTCTAAGTCAGTTGCTTTGGGTGGACATTGGTATTTTTAAAAGACTCCCCAGTACATTCTGAAGTGCAGGCAGAACTGATAGTGAAGGGCTGAGTGTGATTAACAGGTAACTGAAAGTCAAGCAGAAGCTTCTGCATCTACCCCAGCCCTGTCCCCTCCACCCTGGCTGGGATGATGCATCCAAATGGATGCATACAATGGATGTCACATCCCCGGAGAATGACAGAAATTAGTGACACTCTTAAGTATCTAAAGCCAGGTGGCCTGAAAGAATTTTCTGTGATGATGGAATTGTTCCATGCCTGCTGTGAGCTAAAGATGCCACCCACTCTATCAGCAAACAAAGGATGTTGCAGCCATCAAACCCTCACACGAAGCCTTCTCCCTCCGGGGAACTCAGAATGCAAACAGAGAAGGTCCACCATTCAGCATTCAGCTGCAGCCTCGTCCCAAGTGGTGCCCCCGAGGAGACTCAGGGTGAGAGGGCACAGGGTGCTGACCCTGACGCTGAGGTGCGCATCAGAGGAGTGATTGCGGTGAGCTCAGACTCGTACATTTCCCCAAACACAGAAAAGTGCTAAATCCTTTAACTTGAGATATATATTCTTCAATTAACAATAATCATTTGATGTTCTGACTACCTGGTTTTGGGGGCATAAACATCGATATATCCTGGCTCCTCTCTTCCCTCTTCAGAACAATCTCTTAAGAGTTATTTGAGATGCTATATCCTGGGCTTAAATCCTCAGATTTGTTCACCGAATAAAACACGATTCTCAGTTTTTAGGTTGCGTTTTCTTTTTTTTTTTAGCGAACACTATCCTATCCAACAGAGCATCCGTCAGCCACTTCTAGTGGTTGAACTCTTGACATGTGACTAGTACAACTGAGAAAGTGGATTTAAAATTTTATTTTAGAAGCTTAAATTTAAATGGCCACTGTGGTTAGCAGCTGGTCTCTAGACAATATACATCTAATGGATGCAGAAGTGGTGAACTCTGTCTTGTTTCCATTTAAGCTCCCTAAAAAGGCTCTTGACGTGTCTGGTTGCAAGTAACCTTGTTTCTATCTGTGCTTTCCTAGTGCTTCTGTAACAAATTACCACCAACACAGAGGCATAAAAGAATATAAATTTAAGATCCCAAGTTCTTAGGTCTGGAGTCTCTAGATGTCAGAAGTTCAAAATGAGTCTTTCTAGGCTAGAAGCAAGGTGTTGGCAGGGCTGCATGTCTTCTGGGGGCCCTAGGAGTAAATCTTCTTTGCCTTTTCCATCTGCTGGGGATCACCTGTGCTCCTGAGCTTGTGGCCCCTCCATCTACCTTCAGAGGTAGCAGTGTAGGGTCTTCAGATCTCTCTCTGGCTCTGACATTCCCACCTCCCTGGGTTACCGAGTCCAGGCTCGCTCTGCTTGCTGTGTGATAAGCTGGTAAGTCCAAGAGATGAGGTGTTGAGGCAAGGAATTACAGCTTTATTCGGAGAGCTGGCTGACCGAGAAGATGGCATACTAAAGTCTCAAAATAACCATCTTGTTGGGGCCTTGATGCTAGGTTCTTTAATGGATCAGAGATGGGGGAGGGGTAAGGAAACAAAATAAAAAGACCATTTAATGCTTGCGAATATCTCCTAGAACAGCAAGCCTTGGGCAGAGGGGTGCGCCAGTTTCACTTCCTTACAGACATTTCATGGGTGGTATGAAGTGGCCACAGCTATCTGTGATCCTGGCTCCCCCAAAATGTGAATTTCTGAGCCATGCTGGCAAGCAGCATATGGGCAGCAGCACCATTCTTCGCACCAGGAAGTTAAGAATGTCCTTCACAAGTGGGCAGGGCCAGGTTATCTCCCTCTGAGGTAAACACAGGCACTTTGGCTTAAGGGTCAGGCAGAGTTGGGGCAGGATTCCCCAAGGCAAGGCATTATGTATACTACAAAAGCAAAAAACAAGGATTAAAGTCACAGAAACGGATGGAATCAAAATTAACCCTTCCCAGTTGCACTTCTTTCACTTAGAACGATCCTTCTGATAACACTGGACCCACCTGAATAGTCCAGATAGTCTCCTCAACTCAAAATCCTTCATTTAATCACACTTTGCCACGTCTTTTGCCATGTGAGGTAACACATTCACAGGTTCTGAGGATTAGGCTGTGCATATCTTTGGGAGGGGGCATTATTCAGCCTACCCCGCCAGGGTACTTATTCCACGTTGTCTGGTAGATGGTTTCCCATGTGTTTTTCTATCCACTTCATTCAGCAGCAGGTGACTCTCAGTGATTTTAATCTCTGGGTTAAAGCTGGCTTTCACATCATAGCAGCTCAAAATATGTTTCCTGGAATGAGTTGATTAAAGAAATTGGCATACACACACTTGCTAAGTTGCTAAGTCACTTCAGTTGTGTCTAACTCTGTGCAACCCCATAGACGGCAGCCGACCAGGCTCCCCCATCCCTGGGGTTCTCCAGGCAAGAACACTGGAGTGGGTTGCCATTTCTTTCTCCAATGCATGAAAGTGAAGTCACTCAGTCGTATCTGACTCTTGGTGACCCCATGGACTGCAGCCTACCAGGCTCCTCCATCCATAGGATTTTCCAGGCAAGAGTACTGGAGTGGGGTGCCATTGCCTTCTCCGATACACACACTACTATACATAAAATAAAAAACTAATAAAGACCCACTGTATAGCACAGTCAACTCTATACAATACTCTGTAATGACCCATATGGGAAAATAACCTAACACTTTGTTGCACAGCAGAAACTGAATTCAACATTGCAAATACCCTAATAATTAAATTTTAAAATGAGAATGAAATATGACAAACAAAAAAATTAAAGAATGAAGTATTTGATAGATGCTGACTGAGTGAAGCACCAAGATGGGTCTGATGCAGCAAATTAATTTTGAGAATTTCATGAATTGAAATAGTCACCAATCAGTTGATCAGTGGACCCATAGAACAGATTTTGGAGCAATACTTATCAGTTACCAATCAAATGTAGACTAAAGAATTCTGCCCTGGTCTGTTCATTTTGGCTACATATGTTTTTGCAAAGAGATCAAACCCATTAGTCCTAAAGGAAATCAACCCTGAGTATTCACTAGAAGGACTGATGTTGTAGCTAAGTTCCAATATTTTGGCTACCTGAGGTGAAGAATCAACGCATTGGAAAAGACCCTGGTGCTGGGAAAGATTGAAGGCAAAAAGAGAAGTGGGCAGCAGAGAATGGGATCACTGACTCAATGGACATGAGTTTGAGCAAACTGCAGGAGATAGTGAAGGACAGGGAAGCCAGGAGTGCTACAGTCCATGGGGTTGCAAAGTCAGACACAACTTAGTGGCTGAATAACAGCAACAACAACAAATGTATACTGAGCTAATGAGGGCCTGGAAGCCATAGCCTGTTTGCATGATTCTGAGGATGGAGGGATATCTCTTGATGCATTTTAAAATGCCAGCAGAATATTTAAAGATTAATGCCATTATTGATGAAGGAAGTTAGTGTATGAAACTTTGTGTGATTGCTTTATTATGCCTTTATGTCAGAGGGAGCAATTTAGGTTTTTTTGAAGAGACAATCTGGAGAGAAAATGTCCAGTTCGATTATTACATCCACAAAGTTTAAACATATATAAATGTGGAAAGGATCCTCTAAGAGACCCCATGGACTTATCACCCAGCTTAGACAGCTGGCTCCCCATGGCCTGTGCTGGTTCTGCTCATTCCTCCTCCTCCACCCTGACCCTCACGATTTTCAAGCAAATCCCAGAATTGTATCATTTTCTCCAAAATTTAATTATTTATAAACACATTTGGGAAGATTTGCTAATGAATTTCTTCTATTCATGCTGGCTTCCTGCACATTTTGGCTTCTCCATCATCTTGCTGACATGTACTGTCTTTTCTTTGCCTTATGTGGAATTTTGCACTAAAAGACAAAGCATGGCAACTAAAAATAGAAAAGGCTAAGTTGGCCAGACTTGTTTAATTTTTTTATTATTTTAATTCATATTTTAGAAAGTATCTTACAAAGTGGAAGTACATATTTCCATATGATATTGCATATATGTTAAAACAATATTTTTATTTTAAGGAGCACTCTTAACCACAGGGGAAATATGAGTGAGCACCAAAGCTCTGCTTTCTTTCATTTCAGGAACATGTTAAATAATGTTAAGGTAAGACAAAATAATCCAGTGTAAGACACATAAAGAGCTCCCAGGATTAGGGGTTATTCTGAGGGGAAATTTCTCATAGGAAGAATTAGGTGAAGCCAGTAGAAGTGAGAAACAAGATATTTTTGAATGTGAAAGTTTGGTTAGAAAATATAAAGCCATATAAAATGTGGTTTCATAAAATATCAAAATATGAAATGCTCCTTTGGACATTAAAATACTATCTTTTCATCTCTGTACACAATGATTATAAATGACCTTTCTCTTTATATAAAACATATCAGTAAAAGGGCCCATCATCATTGTTAGCTGGATTGGAGAAGGAGAATGGTGATAATACTATTGACAGTTACCTCTGTCCTTCTGCCATTTCTTTCTGTGTTATTGTCTTTACCAACCAGAGCTAATTTATCCATTCAATGAACATGAGTCACAATATTTTATTCATAAGGATACCAATTAAATATTTGGAGGAACAAATAAAATCGATTTCTGGTTTTTCAAATCTAAAGCTAGCATTCTAAAATTTATCTAGCTTAAAATTCCTGTCACTGTTACAAGGAAGAAAGTTTCTTTGTATATGTTCCATTCATAGATTGGTGATGATTTTTAGTTGAATGGAATATTTACTGTACATCAAAGAGGACGCTAATAGATGGATAAATATACCATGTTCATGGATCAGAAGAATCAATATAGTGAAAATGAGTATACTACCTAAAACAATCTATAGATTCAATGCAATCCCTATCAAGATACCAATGGCATTTTTCACAAAACTAGAACAAATAATTTCACAATTTGTATGGAAATACAAAAAACCTCGAATAGCCAAAGCAATCTTGAGAAAGGAGAATGGAACTGGAGGAGTCAACCTGCCTGACTTCAGACTATACTACAAAGCCACAATCATCAAGACAGTATGGTACTGGCACAAAGACAGAAATATAGATCAAAGGAACAAAGTAGAAAGCCCAGAGATAAATCCACACACCCATGGACACNACTGACAAAGAACTAATCTGAAAAATATACAAGCAACTCCTGCAGCTCAATTCCAGAAAAATAAAAGACCCAATCAAAAAATGGGCTAAAGACCTAAACAGCCATTTCTCCAAAGAAGACATACAGATGGCTAACAAACACATGAAAAGATGCTCAACATCACTCTTCATCAGAGAAATGAAAATCAAAACCACAATGAGGTACCATTTCACTCCAGTCAGAATGGCTGCGATCCAAAAGTCTACAAGCAAAAAATGCTGGAGAAGGTGTGGAGAAAAGGGAACCCTCTTACACTGTTGGTGGTAATGCAAACAAGTTCAGCCACTATGGAGAACAGTGTGGAGATTCCTTAAAAAACTGGAAATAGAACTGCCACACGACCTAGCAATCCCACTGCTGGGCATACACACCAAGGAAACCAGAATTGAAAGAGACACATGTACCCCAATGTTCATCACAGCACTGTTTATAATAGCCAGGACATGGAAGCAACCTAGATGTCCATCAGCAGATGAATGGATAAGAAAGCTGTAGTACATATACACAATGGAGTATTACTCAGCCATTAAAAATACATTTGAATCAGTTGTAATGAGGTGGGTGAAACTGGAGCCTATTATACAGAGTGAAGTAAGCCAGAAAGAAAAACACCAATACAGTGTACTAATGCATATATGTAGAATTAAGAAAGATGGTAACAATAACCATGTATGCGAGACAGCAAAGAGACACAGATGTATAGAACAGTCTTACAGAGTCTGTGGGAGAGGGCAAGGGTGGGATGATTTGGGAGAATGGCATTGAAACATGTATAATATCATATATGAAATGAATCGCCAGTCCAGGTTCCATGCATGATACAGGATGCTCGGGACTGGTGCACTGGGATGACCCAGAGGGATGGTATGGGAAGGGAGGTGGGAGGGGGCTTCAGGATGGGGAACACGTGTACACCCATGGCGGATTTATGTTGATGTATGGCAAAACCAATACAATATTGTAAAGTAATTAGCCTCCAATTAAAATAAATAAACTTATATTAAAAATATTTAATAGTATAGGGGTCTAATTCAGTGTAAAGAATCTATCTGCAATGCAGGAGACCTGGGTTCGATCCCTGGATTGGGAAGATCTCCTGGAGAAGGAAATGGCAACCCAATACTGTAGTACAGTATTCTTGTCTGGAGAATTCCATAGACAGAGGAGCCTGGCAGGCTACAGTCCATGGGGTTGCAAAGAGTTGGACATGATTGAGTGACTAACCACCCTTATGGCAGAAAGTGAAGAGGGACTAAAGACCCTCTTGATGAAAGTGAAAGAGGAGAGTGAAAAAGTTGGCTTAAAGCTCAACATTTAGAAAACGAAGATTATGGCACCTGGTCCCATCACTTCATGCAATTGGATGGAGAAACAGTGGAAACAGTGTCAGACTTTATTTTTCTGGGCTCCAAAATCACTGCAGATGGTGACTGCAGCCATGAAATTAAAAGACACTCCTTGGAAGAAAAGTTATGACCAACCTAGAGAGCATATTCAAAAGTAGAGACATTACTTTGCCAACAAAGGTCCGTCTAGTTAAGGCTATGGTTTTTCCAGTGGTTATGTATGGATGTGAGGGTTGGACTGTGAAGAAAGCTGAGCACCTAAGAATTGATGCTTTTGAACTGTGGTGTTGGAGAAGACTCCTGAGAGTCCCTTGGACTGCAAGGAGATCCAACAAGTCCATTCTAAAGGAGATCAGTCCTGGGTGTTCATTGGAAGGACTGATGCTAAAGCTGAAACTCCAGTACATTGGCCACCTCGTGCGAAGAGTTGATGCTGGGAGGGATTGGGGGCAGGAGGAGAAGGGGATGACCGAGGATGAGATAGCTGGATGGCATCACTGACTCGATGGACATGAGTCTGAGTAAACTCCGGGAGTTGGCGATGGACAGGGAGGCCTGGTGTGCTGCGTTTCATGGGGTCAGAAAGAGTCGGACACGACTGAGCGACTGAACTGGAACTGGAGTGACTAACACTTTCACTTTCAATTCAGCTCTATGTTTGGACCCTGCGATCTCCGGATTAAATGAATTATTAAAGGTCACACAGTTAAAATGTGTCAGTTTGGAGACAAAAAGCCAGCTTTCTTGCCTTCTACGTTGGGTGCATCCATCCCAAATATTATTAATACATAAGATGAGCTTTTATGTCAAGTGAGAGATGAAGAAAATTATTTGTTTCTGTTAACTATGCTGCTGCTAAGTTACTTCAGTTGTGTCTGATTCTGTGTGACCCCATAGATGGCAGCCCACCAGGCTCCCCCATCCCTGGGATTCTCCAGGCAAGAACACTGGAGTGGGTTGCCATTTCCTTCTCCAGTGCATGAAAGTGAAAAGTGAAAGTGAAGTCGCTCAGTCGTGTCTGACCCCCAGTTAACCCATGTACTGCAGCCCACCAGGCTCCTCCGCCCATGGGATTTTCCAGGCAAGAGTACTGGAGTGGGGTGCCATTGCCTTCTCCTCTGTTAACTATGATGGTATATAAATTTGTGCTTTAATAAAATAGCTTTGAACACAAGTTATTTCAGGAAGTTATGTAACTTTTAAGATCCTGCCAAGCTCTAAGATGATGAGTTTATAAGAAGAGGTCCTAGTTTGTGTTTTTTCAAAGCAAACAACTTTTTATTGAAGTACAGTTAATTAAATTCAGTTAATTCAGAAGCACAGTTAGTTTCTTGTATACTGTAAGGTGATTCAAATATATATCTGCATATTTTTCAAATTTTTTTCAAAGAAAACTTATTGTAAGGTATTAAAGTTCTCTGTGCCAGGTTGCTTATTATTATACAGTAATTTGTGGCAGTTGATCCAAAACCCCTAATTTACCCTTCCCTACCTTCTGTCCCCTTTGTAATCATAAGATTCTTTTCTATGTATGTGAATCTGTTTCTGTTTTGTGTATAAGTTCATTTGTACTGTTTTTTAGATTCTACATATGAGTGACATCGTACAGTATTTGTGTTTTTCTGTCTTACTTCACTTGTTATGATAATCTCTAGGTCCATTCATGTTGCTGTAAATGACATTATTCTATTCTTTTACTGAGTAATTCCACATTTTATATATGTGTATCCACATCTTCTTTATTTATCTGTTGGGGGATGTTTAGGTTGTCTCCGTGTCTTGGTTATCGTGAATACTGCTGCTTTGAACATAGGGGTGCATGAATTGTTTGGATATATGCCCAAGAGTGTGATTGCTGGATCATGTCAGCTCTAATTTTAGTTTTCTAAGGAACTTCCATACTGTTCTCCATAGTGGCTGCACCAACTCACATTCCTACCAACAGTGTAAGAGGGTTCCCTTTTCTCTATATCCGCTCCAGCATTTCTTATAGACTTAATGATGAGGAGGCTCTCAACTTTTAAACCCTAATGTTCAACTGCTCGAAGGACTCATTCTGAGTCATAATAATGACATTTAGATACCATCAGTCCACTGTGTTGTGACCTTTTGAGAACCATAACTTCTTTGTGTATAGTTGTTTTCACTTTCCAATATGTCATTTTATTACCGTTATTAATCACACTTGTTTTTTAAGGTTTTTAACTTTCAAATTATCACAAATTAAGAACTGGTTTTCTTTGGTCAGAGTTATAACAATCAGTTGCCCATGAAGTCAAATAAAAACAAATCACAATCAATGAAGAAACCATGGTAAATATCTTCATTATTCTTGGTTACACTTTTCCCAGGTTGGAATTTCACAATATGACAGAACATTAAGCAAAGTGAAAATATGTATGTTGGCTCACATACAGGGGCCTGCCCATTTTTGCAAGGTCAGTTGGCTACTGCTCACATTTTAAGGTCAGTGAAAATTAATCTCAAGTTTCACCTGATTTTAGCTGGAGAGAGTAAACAAGGCAAGGGGATGAGTAGAAGGGGACTGAGATATGCAGATTTGGGGGAACTTAATGAGCAACCTTTCAAGGGCAGAGAATGACAGGAACTACTTTTTACTTATCCTGGGTTTTATTCATTCTGCATAACTTGAGTTCATTGTAACTAAATATATAGTATTTTAAAAAATCAAAGTATGTTGTCATTTTGGCCTTTTTTAATGCCCTTCTCCCTTTGAAAGTTAGAAAGCATCTGGCACCCACATTAGTTAGCAAATTAATATAGCAGTTTGAAATTGCACTTCATTAAAATTAAAATCTTCTGTTTTGTGAAGGACACCTTTAAAATAATGAAAAAGTAAGCCACTGATTGGGAGAGAACCTTCGTAAAACACATATCTGATAAAGAGCTGGCATCCAAAATTTACAGAGATCTTTAAATTCTCATCAGTAAGAAAAACAATTTCATTAAAAAAAAATGAGCAGAAGATCTGAACAGATATTTTACCAAAAACAAATAAACATTCGAGGAGATGATCAACACCATATGTCATTTAGGGAACTATAAATTAAAACAACAATGAGATGCCACTACATAACTATTAGAAATGGCCAGAATCCAAAAAACTGACAACACCAAATGCTGGTGAGGATGCGAAGCCACAGAAACCAGTTCACTGATGGCAGTAATGCAAAATGGTACAGCCTCTTTGGAAGGCAGTTTGGCAGTGAGTCGCTAAAGTAAACATACTCTTACCATATGTGTGCGTGTATTCAGTCACTCAGTCATGGCCAACCCTTTGTGACCCCATGGATGGTAGCCCACCAGGCTCCTCTGTCCATGGAATTTTCCAGGAATTCTGGAAAATTTCCTACTCCAGAGGACCTTCCTGACCCAGGGATCAAATCCCTATCCCCTGCCTTGGAAGGTAGATTCTTTACCACTGTCCCACCTAGGCAGCCCACTCTTACCATAAGCATCAGTAATCATGTTCCTTGGGAATTAATTTAAAAGGAGTTGAAAATTTATGTCCACACAAAAACCTGTGTGTGGGTTTTTACAGCAGTTTTATTCATAATTACCAGAACTTGGAGGCAACCAAGACATTTTCCATTAGATAACTGTATAAATAAACTGAGATACATCTAGACAATAGAATATTATGCAGTTATAGAATGAACTGTCTAGCTGCAAAGACATAGAGGGGCCTTAAATGCATGCATGTGTGCATGCTAAATTGCTTCAGTCATGTCTGAGTCTTTGCGACCCTATGGACCACAGCCTGGCAGGCTCCTCTGTCCACAGGATTCTCCAGACAGGAGAAACTTCCTGCCCAGGGATCAAACCCACGTCTCTTGTGTCTCCTGCATTGACAAGCATGTTCTTTACCACTAGCACCACCTGGGAAGCCCTGAAATGCATACTGCTATGTGAAACAAAAGGCCTCTTGATGAAACTGAAAGAGGAGAGTGAAAAAGTTGGCTTAAAGCTCAACATTCAGAAAACGAAGATCATGGCATCTGGTCCCATCACTTCATGGGAAATAGATGGGGAAACAGTGGAAACACTGTCAGACTTTATTTTTTGGGGCTCCAAAATCACTGCAGATGGTGATTGTAGCCATGAAATTAAAAGATGCCTACTCCTTGGAAGAAAAGTTATGACCAACCTAGAGAGCATATTGAAAAGCAGAGACATTACTTTGCCAACAAAGGTCCGTCTAGTCAAGGCTATGGTTTTTCCTGTGGTCATGTATGGTTGTGAGAGTTGGAGTGTGAAGAAAGCTGAGAGCCGAAGAATTGATGCTTTTGAGCTGTGGTGTTGGTGAAGACTCTTGAGAGTCCCTTGGACTGCAAGGAGATCCAACCAGTCCATTCTAAAGGAGATTAGTCCTGGGTGTTCATTGGAAGGACTGATGCTAAAGCTGAAACTCCAGTACTTTGGCCACCTCATGCAAAGAGTTAACTCATTAGAAAAGACTCTGATGTTGGGAGGGATTGGGGGCAGGAGGAAAAGGGGAGGACAGAGGATGAGATGGCTGGATGGCATCACCGACTCACTGGACATGAGTTTGAGTGAACTCAGGGAGATGCTGATGGACAGGGAGGCCTGGTGTGCTGCGATTCATGGGGTTGCAAAGAGTCGGACACGACTGAGCAACTGAACTGAACTGATGTGAAACAAGCCAGTCTAAAAATACTACATGACTACAACTCTGACATTCTAGAAAAGGAAAAACTAGGGAAACAGAAGAAGGATCTGTGGTTTCTAGGGATTCAAGGGCAGGGAGGGATGAATAGGCAGAGGATTTTAGAGCAGTGAAACTCATCGTATGATACTGTAATGGTAGATATATGTTATTCATAATGTATTATTAGACCCATAGAATGTAAAACACAAATAATGAACCCTAATGTAAACTTTGGACTTTAGATAGTAATTATGTGTCAGTAATGCATCAGTTGTAAGAAATGTATCACAGAAATGCAGCATGTTGATAGTAGTGGAAACTGAGTGAGTGAGTGTATCATGGTAGGAAGCGGGGAAGTAGATGGAAGTTCTCTGTACTTTCTACTCAATTTTCTGTAAACTTATAAAAGGAAGAGTGTGAAATGACTTCTGAAGATGCATTATGAATTTTTGAATATTATGCATTAGTTCCTTTTTAAAACAACTTTGCTGCTGCTGCTAAGTCGCTTCAGTGGTGTCCGACTCTGTGCAACCCCATAGACAGCAGCCCACCAGGCTCCCCCAAAAACAACTTTTCTGAAATATAATTGATATACAAAGAACTGCACATATTTAATATATACAATTTGGTGAGTTTGCTGTTGTTACTGTTCAGTTGCCAAGTCATGTGTGACTCTTTGTGACCCCATGAACATGCTGCAGCCAGGCTTCTCTGTCCTTCACAATCTCCCGGAGTTTGCTAAAATTCGTGTCTGTTGAGTTGGTAATGGTATCTAACCATCTCATCCTCTGTCGTTCCCTTCTCCTCCTACCCAAAGTCTTTGCCAGTATCAGAGTCTTTTCCAGTGAGATGGCTCTTTGCATCAGGTGGCCAAAGTACTGAAGCTTTAGCGTCAGCAACAGTCCTTCCAATGAATATTCAGGGTTGAATTCCTTTAGGATTGACTTGGCTTGATCACCTTGCAGTCCAAGGGATTCTCAAGTGTCTTCTCCAGCACCACAATTTGAAAGCATCAGTTATTTGGCACTCAGCTTTCTTTATGACCCAACTCTCATATCCACACATGACTACTTTGAAAGAACATAGCTTTTACTGTATGAACCCATGGTGGGTTTGGACACAGGCAACACTTGCCATGCCATGACCACAGTCAAGATAATAGACATCCAACACTTCCCATTTTCCTTTATCCCATTTTCCTCCCTTTGTGGTTAGAACACAACATGAGGTCTATCTACACTCCAAATAAAGTTTGAAGTGCCCAGTACTATACAATTAGCAATTACAGGCACACTGTTATATAGCAGATCTCCAGAATTAATTCATCTAGTTTAACTGAGATTTTTATATCCATTGAACAAATGCTCATTTAATATAAAAAAATATAAGATGTTTAATATCTTCCTATGAAGTGGGAGAAAATATTTGGAAACCGTATATCTGATATGCATTTTTTCTAGACCTTTTAAAATTCTAGTTCTGTGGAATTGATTGAGTAAAAAATTTGATTGGAAGGGCAAAAATGATAAACCCTCACATATTACTATAAACTCACAAAGACAGCAGAGATTTGCTACTTATCAGTCTTGTAGGATTCAGTATCAAAATATAAATTGAACTGATAACTTTATTTAGCTTACTAAAGTGAAGATAGGAGTTTGGAATGATTATGACCGGTAGAGTAACAAAATACTTTGAGGTCCAGTTCCGGTTCAATTAAATTGCCATTTCAAATCAATTTCCTGGTTTCATTTTAATTAAGTTTGACTCACCACATGGACTTTCCACCATATGCACTTTGCAATGAGCCAGAGTAAATTCCAAAAGGAGCCAGCACATTTCAGCTGTTATAGTTCAAGCTCAATAGAAACATTTTCCCTTTTTATAGAAGTTTCTCATGCCTGAGTGCACTTTGTGTAATTAGCCAACTGTTTGGAAATTATCATCTTTTACTTATTTTAATGAATTCAAATAATCTGCTTTCATATGTCTTCTTAATCTTTTTACACTTTTCTTAACAATTCTTAATTTTTTCTGACAATTTTCCTTTTTAAATCAAGAGCAGGATTTTTAGTTTGTTAGTAATTAAGTGAAGCTGCCTAAAAAAATTGAGAATTTTAGAAGTTATCTATAATCTCATGTTTTACTTCATTAATTATCATAAATGAATAATAAATTTATGAGATATAACCCTGGGATTTTCTTCCTTTTAATATAGGGCTTGTGGTTTCTTTATAGGAAATGTATGGTTATTGTGAGTTACACACATATTGTTCTCTGAAGAGTGTCCTATATTTTTTTCTTACTTTAAATTATTTTTAAAAATAATTTTATTTATTTTTAAATTTTTTCTCTAGTTGCAGAGAACAGGAGGTACTCTGCAGCTGCGGTGTGCGGGCTTCTCACTGCAGTGGTTTCTCTTGCTGCAGAGCGTGAGCTCACGCAGGCTTCAGTGGCTCGAGAACACAGGCTCCACAGTTGTGGCTCATGGGCTGAGATGTCCCACAGCACGCGGGATCTTCTGGACCAGGGAATGAATCTGTGTCTCCTGCACTGGCAGATGAATTCTTCACCACTGGGCCACCAAGGAAGCCCTAAATTCTTATTTTTTAATTTATTTTTAAAATTGAAGTATGGTTGATTTACAATGTTTTAATTTCTGCAGTACAGCAAAGTGGCTCAGTTATGCACACACATGCATTCTTTCTTATATTCTTTTCCATTAGGTCAGTCGCTCAGTCATGTCTGACTGTAGACCACCAGGCTCCTCTGTCCATGGAATTTTCCAGGCAAGAATACTGGAGTGGGTAGCCATTCGCTTCTCCAGGGGATCTTCTGGACCCAGGGACTGAACCCGGGTCTCCTGCATTGGCAGGCAGATTCTTGATCACTGAGCCACCTACTTCCCTAGATGTTATATAACATTTTAATTAACATATTTGTCAACTAATTTACTCAAATAAAAGGATTTCTAAATGTCATATGTCATGTGTAGTTTTAGAAAACTTGAAAATCTAAGAATTTATGCTTAATAAAACTTGTGTGGGAAATCACCCTACACACAAACAAAAACAATCTGATAAAATCAAGTTACTTCCACAAGCCTAGAGTGCAAATGGATACCTTGGAATCAAAATCATTGATACTTTCTATGTTACTATTTTTTTTACTTCAACTCAAAAGAGAATTTTTAATGTTTGGAACTAAAACTCAACACATACACATAAATGGAACTGCGCTTCTCTCAGTATATCTTTAAACTATGAAGAATCTCCACAAATTTGAAAAAGGTCATTTTGTTTTCATTCACACTTTTATGAACTGTGTTTTCATTATAAAAATATCCTGTAAATTTCCATTCGTATAAAATTAAACATGTGGCAAAGAACCTGCCTGCCAGTGCAACAGACTTAAAGAGACATAGTTTTGATCCCTGGGTCTGGAAGATCCCCTGGAGGAGGGCATCGCAAACTGCTTGAGTACTCTTACCTGGAGAATTCCATGGACAGAGGAGCCTCGTGGGCCACGGTCCATAGGATTGCGAAGCGTCAGACCTGAGTGAAGCCATTTAGGATGCACACATGCATGCATATATAATTACCCTAGCCCAGATGGGGTGGGGTGTTAATATTTATATTTAATTTTACAGTAAGTTTTAATGTACTTATAGAAGGATTGGAAGTTTTCAGGAACAATTACAGCATATGCAAATCATTGTGATGCATACACCATGTCAATAAAAGACAACCACCACATAATCAATCTCAATAGATGCAGAAAAGACACTTGATAAAATTCAACATCCAACCATGAGAAAAGTTCTTACCAAAGTGGGTATCCAAGGAACATATCTCAACATGCTGCTGCTGCTAAGTCACTTCAGTCGTGTCCGACTCTTAGCGACCCTATGGACTGCAGCCCACCAGGCTGCTTTGTTCATTGGGTTTTCCAGGCAAGAGTACTACTGGAGTGGGGTGNGACAATATTTTTAAATAACTATAAATACAGTATAATCAAAAAATTTTGTGAATCACTGTATTGTACACTAGTAACTTATACAGTATTGTACATTGACTCTACTTCAGTAACAAAGAATGACAGTAGAAAGTGGAGAGAAAGCTGATCAGTTTCTATGAGCCTCCTTTTAGCTGCTAGTGTAGTATTCAATTCATATCCTTGAGAATTGAGGGACTGGTTAACTTCAGGGAGAATGAATGAAGACATTCTAATAATGAATAATTTCCACTGGCTGCACCTCTATTATTAATGTGTGCCAGGTGCTTTGTTAGGCACTCTAGATATCACGTTTAATCCCTTGAGGGAAGTTTTGTTAACTCTATTGTCAAGTTAGTGCGGTCAAGACTTGGAGACCATCAATAACATGTCGATGTTCCATAGCTTATGAGGAATGGAGTTTGTGTCACTTCAGAAAATGATAACCATCCATATTTTCCATTAAGAATACTAAGGATTTCCATCCAAGCAATGGTGGTGTGTCAATTGTGATGGCACTGGCACTGTAACGTCAACGTCAGAGCTTTAACAGGATTGCTTGCCAACACCCATAATGCCCTGCATCCCTGTACTTCATCGCTACCCACAATGCCCTGCATCCATGCATCACTACCCATAATGCCCTGCATCCCTGTACTGCATCATTACCCACAATGCCCTACATCCGTGCATCACTATCCATAATGCCCTGCATCCCTGTACTGCATCATTACCCATAATGCCCTGCATCATTACCCCCAGGGTTGGGAGCATGGGTTTCTATTCCCTTCAAGATGTGGGGGTTCCCAGTCCCCCCACCCTTGGCTTGCATGGTACACTGGGCCCCCCACAGAGATGGGGTGGCTGTGACCATGGGGAGCAGCTGCTGCTTCAGCGGTTCTCTTGGCTCTTCCTCTGCCTCTTTTCTCTCCTGGCCCCTGGGCAAGTAAGCCTGGTGTGCAGACAGGTAATGTGTCTTCAAAGGCAGCAAATGCTAAGTCATTTGAAAGTTCATCCACCTCTAGAGCATAACTGCGGCAACCATTTTGGTGATTCTATCAAAACTGTAACAGATTTTCTTCTTTCCTGTTATTTAAACTCTACTAGATCTGTCCTTACATACACCCCAGGGCAGTGTTCTCTACCCCAGAAGTCCTGTGAAAACCTTAGAGGGCCAAATAGTCAAATGGTCAGCATTTCCTTTTTTTTTAAATGAAATTCACTGGAATAGAACTTTTGCTCCACGAATTCCTTTCCATATAGGGCCCATCTTAGTTTCCTATCACTGTTGGAACAAATTGCCAAACTCTTCAAGGCTTAAAACAACACAGATTTATGACCTTTTAGTTCTGTAGGTTAGAACTCTCACTGGGCTAAAATCAAGGTGTCTGCTGGCTTGTTCCTGCTGGAAGCTCCAGGGAAAGTCCACATCTTTGCCTTTTTCCGCTCAGAAGGACACCCGCTCTCCTTGGCTTGTGGCCCTCCCGACCCACCTTCAGAGCAGCAGAGGTGGATGGAGTTCTTTTCAGAGCACATCACTCTGACCTTCTCATCTGGTCAGCCTCCTTTTTCTACTTTTAAAGGCCCCTGTGATCACAATGGGCTCACGTGGCCCATGGATAACCCAGGATGAGCACAAAGTCAGTTGATTAGAGGCTTATTTCCCCTTTGATCTTTAATTAACATATTCAAGGTCCAGAATATTAAGATGTAGACATTTTTTGGAGGGGAATTATTCTACCCTTTGACTGTGTGGACCAGAACAAACTCTGGAAAATTCTTCAAGAGATGGGAATACCAGACCACCTAACCTGCCTCTTGAGAAATCTGTTTGCAGGTCAGGAAGCAACAGTTAGAAGTGAACATGGAACTACAGACTGGTTCCAAATAGGGAAAGGAGTATATCAAGGCTGTATATTGTCATCCTGCTTATTTAACTTATATGCAGAGTACATCATGAGAAACGCTGGGTGGGCTGGATAAAGCACAAGCTGGAATCAAGATTGCTGGGAGAAATATCAATAACCTCAAGTATGCAGATGACACCACCCTTATGGCAGAAAGTGAAGAACTAAAGAGCCTCTTGATGAAAAGTGAAAGAGGAGAGTGAAAAAGTTGGCTTAAAGCTCAACATTCAGAAAACTAAGATCATGGCATTTGGTCACATCACTTCATGGGAAATAGATGGGGAAACAGTGGAAAGTATCAGATTTTATTTTTCTGGGCTCCAAAATCATTGCAGATGCTGACTGCAGCCATGAAATTAAAAGGCACTTGTTCCTTGGAAGAAAAGCTATGACCAACCTAGACATTACTTTGCCAACAAAGGTCCATCTAGTCAAAGCTATGGTTTTTCCAGTGGTCATGTATGGATGTGAGAGTTGGACCATAAAGACAACTGATCACTGAAGAATTGATGCTTTCAATACTTTTTCACTTGATGCGAAGAACTGACTCATTGGAAAAGATCCTGATACTGGGAAAGATTGAAGGCGGGAGGAGAAGGGGACGACAGACCATGAGATGGTTGGATGGCATCACTGACTAGATGGACATGAGTTTGAGTAAGCTGCAGGAGTTGGTGATGGACAGGGAAGCCTGGTGTGCTGCAGTCCATGGAGTCGCAAAGAGTTGGACATGACTGAGTGACTGAACTGGACTGAAGTTATTTGAGTATCAAATGTAGAAAACTGTGTAAGCATTTTGAGTTAACTTGTATTTGTTGAGTACTTATGGACTACGCTGGGCATTGAGTTCTTATATACAAGAACGTATACCATGGTACCAGCCTAATGGAACCTAGAATCTTGTTCGGCAGGTAAGATGTGAGTGCATGTACTTGTACCTGTGTGCATGTGTGTGCACGGGTACACAGGCAGGTGCGGGTGTGTGTCAGTGTGTAAGTGTGTGCAGATGAGTGTGTACCTTTGAGAGTGTGTGTAAGCATGTGTGTATGTGTTTGCACTTGTGCAGCTACTGATGTGTGCCCATGTCAGAGTACATAGGTGCATGCATATACCTGAAAGTCAGTGGGAGCAGGGTACTCAGGCATGTAGAAGCACTTTGAGTCAAGCTGACTTCCCGGCTCCTCTTTCGTGAATGTCCTCTTCTCTAACTTGCTTTGAACGCGCCCTGTTTAAACTTCGTGGAAAAATCACGTGACAGCCTATTTAGGAGCCGCAGCACTAGCAGGATTTCTGATGGGCCAGTTAATTAAGACTTCTCAAGGAACACTTTAAGTCCTTTGCTCTTTTTGACTCTTCTGTTTCCTGAGGCAGATTGAGCTAGTGAAATCCACAGTTAATAAACTGTCACTATAAAAGCCTTGTGTGCACGTGTGCTCAGCCGCTTAGTTGCGTCCGACTCTCTGCAACCCCGTGGACCGTAGCCCACCAGGCCCCTTTTTCCATGGGACTTCCCAGGCAAGAATACTGTACTGGGTTGCCATCCCCTCCTCCAGAGGATCTTCCTGACCAGGGACTGAACCTGCGTCTGCAGTTTCTCCTGCACTGCAGGAGATTCTTTATTGCGGAGCCACCAGGGAAGCCCATAAAAGCCCTAGGAACAAGAGAAAGGTGTCTGCATTCCTGTTTCCTTTCCGTGGGAGGGTTAAAAATGGAATGATGAGGACTGCAGAAAGAGAAGAGTAAGCAAGCTGTGTCTGGGAGATTTGCAAGCTTTATTGTGCCCGGTGAGAAGGATCCTAGGGAGGAGGTCCAGGAAGGGAGGTAGTGTGACCCTGAGGAGGGGGTGAAGCGCTGGGAGTTTCTTAGAAATAGAACAAGGACCTGCGGGAGGGTGCTGGCTGAGGACATTCGTAGCTAAATGTGATGTCACACGAGCTCTTTCGCCTCCATCATCGTGGCGGCAGCTGCGGTGGCCGCGTTCAGTCGCGCATGTGCAGGGCGTGGTCTACGCCTGGGAGTGGCACACCCTTCAGGAGACTGGCAGGAGATGACTGGTCCCTGGGCTGAAGATCAGGTAGCGTGGCATCGCTCCAGAAGCTCACACCGTTCTCCTGGTTGGCTCTAGAGGGTGAGACAGCCTGGGGTGGGGTGGAGCCTCTGACACCCTGGACGCAGCAGACCGCGAGCTTGGAGGTCAAGGTCGTGGTTCCCTGACCTGGGCTGAGAGAGCAGACGTCAGCTCACAGAGTGGCCAAACAGGAGAAAAGAAGACCTGCCTGGCCAAAGAGGTGAGTGTGATACAGTGGCATTGTGGTCAACGTGGTACCCACCTTTGGCAAGAAGATGGGCCCCAATGCTAACTCTTAAGCCCCTTATAATCCTAGCTTTCTCTAAGGAAGCCACTCAGCCTCGTCAAAAAACTAAAATAAATATGACATCACATGGGTACCGGAGAAGACTTTACACTAACTTAATAGAGTCACTTTTTTGGCGTATTGTTTTCTTTTTATGTCCTAACCAAAAATGAATGAATATAAACATTTGTGAAGAATTCTCATACTGACATTTGCCAAGGATAAAACTACTAGGAAACTACAGTTTTTCAAACTGTGGATTTCTTATGTTGCCTTCAGAGAAAACTCAAGATTCCATCCCTTGACGTGAGATTTTAAGATCCTGTCCAGACCTAAAATATACCAAGTTAGGATAATGTTGAAAAGAGGCAAGAACCTGACATCTTTACTAAACGATGCTCTTTAAGAAGAGGTTGTTTAAGATTATGACTAAAAGCTGGAGGAAAACCCTTGCAATTTCAATGTATTAGAACACATTTAAAATTTATTTTACTAAAGTATAGTTGATTTGCAGCGTTGAGTTAATCTCTGCTATACAGCAAAGTGATTCACACACACACACGCACACATTCTTTTCCACTGTGGTTTATCACGGCATAGTGAATGTAGTTCCCTCTGCTGTGTAGAACCGTGTTATTTCCCCATCCTGTTTGTGATCCTTTGTATCTGCTCACCCCAGCCGTTCAATACTCTCCTCCTGCTTGGCAACCACAAGTCTGTTCTCTGTGTCTGTGAGTCTGTTTATGTTTCATGGATAAGTAGAACATATTTTTAATTGAATTCTTATTCTGTGCTAAGCTTTCTGTTAAGTGCTAGGCAGACAGAAAGGAGGAGAAGGAAGAAGTTAGATGTGAAGATGCAAAGGCTTGGCATGTAAAGGGCTCATTGTAAATATCCACTGGTTGAGTCCCTGCAGTGGACTGATTCAGTTTGTGGGGCAAGGGGGGAGAAAGGGGAGGTGCTTGGGAGACAGACAGATGCAAAAATAAATGGAGGTGGACAGAGAGCAGATCAGTGGTTCTTAACGTTTGGCTACAGGTTGGAATCACCTGGGACTGTAAAAAAATATTAACGATCGGATACCACCCTGAGTGAATCTGAGTTAGTCAGTCTGAAGGCAAAATAAAGGGGAGGGAAACTCCTGAGGTCCCAGGAACTTGGAAAAGTCTGCCACAGTTGGAGGAGGATAGGTGATTTGGAGTAGGTGAGGTGCTGGGTGAGCTGATCTCAGCCAGAAGATGGAACTTCTGGGTGGAAGATGGGCAGGTATTTGGAGTTCAGCTTCTAAATGGCTTGAGCTGCCATTGTAATGAGTTTTCTTCTGCAGCCACTGGCAAGCCAAGGAAGAACCATTGTAAGGAAGGGACGTCAGGAGATTTACACTTCGGAAGGAAAGTGCCAGATTGGGCGGGGCTTACTGCTGGGGAAGGACAACTTCATTGCCAGACGCTGTTGCCCTGGTCCAGGTGAATAAAAGCTTGGATCTGGGGATGGAGATAGGGAGCCACATTCCGTAAACACGTGGGACAGACTCACACTGTCCTGCTAAACAACTGGCTGCAGGTGATGAGGAAAAAAGAGGACCCCAAGGTAAGAGATTTTTCAGACTCTGCTTTCAAGTATAAAGATTCCTTTTAAACATCAACTAAGAAACTTCAGGGCTTCCCAGGTGGCTCAGTGGTAAAAGAATCTGCCTGCCAATGCAGGAGATACTGGCGACAGGAGTGCTACCCCTGGGTAGGAAAAGTCCCCTGGAGCAGGAAATGGCAAAGTGAAAGTCACTCAGTCAAGTCTGACGTTTTGCAACCATTCTCCCTGCCAGAGTACTGGAGTGGGTAGCTGTTCTCTTCTCCAGGGGATCTTCCCAACCCAGGGATCGAATCCAGGTCTCCCACACTGCAGGCGGATTCTTTACCAGCTGAGCCACCAGGGAAGGCCAAGAATACTGGAGTGGGTAGCCTACCCCTTCTCCAGGGGATCTTCCTGACCCAGGAATCAAACCAGGGTCTCCTGTATTGCAGGTGGATTCTTTACCAGCTGAGCTACCGGGGAAGCCCCAGGAAATGGCAACCTTCTCCAGTACCCTCTCCAGTGTTCTTGCCTGGAAAATTCTATGGACAGAGGAGCCTGGTGGCTTCTCCATGGGGAGTATGCTCATGACTGAGCATGCACACAGCACAGGAACAAGAAACTTCAGACGCCCACATCCTAGTAGTTACAGCTTTATTATCTGTTGACTGGGAAAATAAAAGTAATTGGCAAGCTTGCTCTAGCTGGGAAGGTGTGTGTGCGTGCATGCATGCGCGCGTGTATTCTGTTCTGCCTTCCTGAGACTGGGTCTTTTTTATTGGCATTTTTGAATTATGGCACTCTCTTCAGCAAGGTGTTTTGAAAACATGGTTCCTCCTACAGAGGACTACTCACACTGTAGTGTGTTATGTGTTTGTCTCTAGGAGAGCTCTTATTGATTATTTGTGGTCTTCTCACCTATTACCAACCATTATTCCTATTTATCTATCACTAAGCACCAATGACAGAAATGATTTACTTGTGGTCTATGTCTTTCTTTTTAAAAATAGTACATGTTTATGGGTTGGCCAAAAAATTCCTTTGGGTTTTTCTGTAACATCTTATGGAAAAACCCAAACGAACTTTTTGGCCAACCCAATACTTACAGAAGATAGAAGAGTTGAAGAAGAATTATTCATAAGAGACCTCTTTCATACTGTTAGCATATTGGTTTTAAGTATGCCTTTGGCTCATGCCTATACTTCTTTGTAAAGTTTAGAGATGGCTTCCAAAAGCATTTTTAAATTATTAAACTGAATATTTGATAATGATGTATTACTCCAGTAAATGGGTTAATACTCATTTTTACTAATGCTCCTTTGTTAGACTTTATTTTTTCACTTTTTATAAATAATGCTACACTGAGAACTTTGCATGTAAATCTTGCAAATTCTGATTCCCTTAATATAGCTATTTAAAAGGAGGATTACTGGCTTAATGTACGTTTCTCTTGGAAGATCTTTTACACTGACTGCTAAATTACTTATAAAAGATTTTGAGCACATTCACTGATTGCTGGAATATATATTTTTTATCTCCATAATGTTCTATAATGGTAATCAAAGTTTCTTTTGGCCTATACTGAAAATGTTTTAAATTAAAAGGACTAATCCAAAAAAAGTACATCAATGCTGAGAAAGCCATGGGAAAAAACAGCCATGGGAAAAAAGGAATAGGCTATTATGTAGCCTAGTAAGTGGATACAGCATATTCTTATTTTGTATAGTAATAAAGGGAGTGATTGACAAATATTTTCTAAGAACTGGAGTTTATTAGCTCAGTTGCCCAGCAGCAAGTCTGTGACATGGTTTTGGGTGGCAAGGAATCTTACTGACTAAGGGATAATCATTTTTGTTGGAGGAACATAACCTCTCAGCTGGGTAATTTATGTCCGGGTAATAAATATCCTTTTCTGAAAGATCATTCAAATAAACCTGTACATTTCCTGAGAAGCCTTGAAAATTGTGTGAAACTGACAAGTGTCTGGATCTGGTTTATTTAGTCCAACATACAAACAGTGCATCTGGCATGCGCCTTCACGCGGGGCCCGCTTGTCTGACCACAGAGGAGCTTTTCCATCAGGAGCTTGTGCTGGACACACTCACCATGCGTCTGGCATCCAGAATTCTTCTCTCTGGCTACACATGTTTTGTAATAACAGAACAATAGAAAAATGGCTCTAGTCTTCATACCTTTGTTTGCAATCTTCTTTTTATCCCTGGGAGTATTTGCTTTAAAGTGATTTTCTGTCATTATGGAAAAATAATGCTGGAGAAAATGAAATCTAAATAAAATTTGCCACCATTTCCCAACTGATATTAGTATCTTGTTCACCCTTTTCCAGCTTAAAATTTCCCAGTATTTTTCTTCTTTCCTTCAGGGTTCCAACAAAGTCCTCACTGATATCTATAATACCAAAATTCTGATGGCATCCAAAATTGCTGAGGTGCTTCTCCAATCTGGGACCAGACTTTTGGGTATGGCCTCAATCAGTAGTTCCTTATTTGACATGCCTGGAACTGTAATTTGAAGGCACCAGAGCTTTTAGAATTCCTCCAAAATATTTAGAATGGAAACTTACCACTTAGAAAATAGCAATCCTAAAAACCCACTCTGGACACGTCATTTCCCAAAACAACAGCAAAGTTGAAGATTTTCTAAGAGTTTTTAGAATTCAGTATTTCTCCTTTTTGAATTCCCAGACTATTTTTACTCCATCTTTCTGTAACTTCTTCTTGGGGTGTGGGAATTCTTTCACTATAGGTTTATCTTCCAAGATGAGCACCATCTGGCTCACACTGCCGCCTAGCCTTCTGTAACTGACGGCAAGTTCGTGTGCCCGATGCAGGGAGACCACACAAACCGAAACGTCGGCGTCTGGAGCAGAGGCAGGCTTATTACGGGGGCATGCAAGGGGACTGGTGGCTTGTGCCCCTCAAAACCTGAACTCCCCAGAGAGTTTCAGCTTTTAAAGGCCAGGTGAAGGAGGGGCAGAGCGGGTTGTTGCAGCCTTCTTGGTGCTGGAATCCTGTGTTCTGGCAGCTGTCCGTGTAGATCAGGTCATGATGTTCCTATAAACCTCCAACAAGAGGAATGTTATTGTCTGTCCTGCAACTTTTTAATCTTTATATGAATGGACCCTTAAAGGTCAGAGCCCTGAGAATGGGCTATCCTGTATATTTCAGGCTACAGGCAACATTTTTTAACAGAGTTCAGAGCCAGCGAGAGTGAGCACGTGCAGCAGAGCATAAAGATTAAAGCAAAAGGAACAGATAGAACATGGAGTCAGATTTGTTCTTCCATATTATATTTCCACATAGTCTACACTTAATTAGTGCAAGGACTGGGGACATCCTTAATATTATGGATCTATCATTTATTATTTTTTCAACCTGTAACCAGGAGGCAATCACTCAATTTACAGGTCTTGGAGGTGCTACCACAGGTTGGCAGCAGGAGGTTACCTGGGATAAAGGATGTGGATAACTTAGTACAGTTATGGCAAAACATTCACTGTCTATGATGAGAAAAAAATCAGCAGAACTGGACATTTTGTTTTTATGAAACTCTGAAAGCACTCTTGATGTCTACATCTCACATGCTTGCTTGGGTTCGTGAGCCCATTGGTGGTGATTGGGGATGAAGTTTTTTCCTTGATTTTTCCTATTCAGTTCAGTTCAGTCACTCAGTCATGTCCGACCCTTTGCAACCCTATGAATCACAGCACGCCAGGCCTCCCTGTCCATCACCAACTCCTGGAGTTCACTCAAACTCAACATCCATAGAATCGGTGATGTCATTCAGCCATCTCGTCCTCTGTCGTCCCCTTCTCCTCCTGCTTCCAATCCCTCCCAGCATCAGGGTCTTTTCCAATGAGTCAGTTCTTCGCATCAGGTGGCCAAAATACTGGAGTTTCAGCTTCAACATCAGTCCTTCCAACGAACACCCAGGACTGATCTCCTTTAGGATGGACTGGTTGGATCTCCTTGCGGTCCAAGGGACTCTCAAGAGTCTTCTCCAACACCACAGTTCAAAAGAATCAATTCTTCAGCTCTCAGCTTTCTTCACACTCCAACTCTCACATCCATACATGACCACTGGAAAAACCATAACCTTGACTAGATGGACCTAAGTCGGCAAAGTAATGTCTCTGCTTTTGAATATGCTATCTAGGTTGGTCATAACTTTCCTTCCAAGGAGTAAGCATCTTTTAATTTCATGGCTGCAGTCACCATCTGCAGTGATTTTGGAGCCCCCCAAAATAAAGTCTGACACTGTTTCCACTGTTTCCCCATCTATTTTCCATGAAGTGATGGGACCGGATGCCATCATCTTCGTTTTCTGAATGTTGAGCTTTAAGCCAACTTTTTCACTCTCCTCTACACTTTCATCAAGAGGCTTTTTCCTATTACCACACTACTAAAAAAAATCTTAGTAGTTTTTAACATGTGTGCATTAAAGGTGAAATGGCTTTGTAAAAATGCAACTTTATAACGTTATTTGATGTTGTTGTTATCCATGAAATGGTAACTATCTTCAAAGATATATGAAGCCTCAATTTTTCTTTCTTTCTGTTGGATTCACCATGCAAGGCTGTGGTATTGTGTCTGAAGTCTTCCCAGCCGAGACACCTGGGCTGTGAAAGCTGCAGGAAACACAAGAGGGCAGGGATTCTGAGTTACAAGCATCATAGGAGAGAGCATATGGTGAGGTGGAGGGAAATTTGCCTTGTAGAGATTGGGTAAATTATTTCACTCCTCTGAAACTCAGTTTCCTCACTGGTAGAATAATGATAACAAAATCTCTCTCCTATGCAAGATCATGCATTCTAGGTCCTGGCCTGGTCACACAATGTGCAAGGCACATTGGTTTCCCATCCACTTTCCTTCAGTGTCCCTGACCTTTGACTGGGCTTCATTCAGCATATTACAGTCACCTCCTCAAATGCTGAGTCCCTCAAGGCCAGAGATTATCTTTGATCTGCTTTTCATCTCCAGTGACCACTTTAGTTACTGGCAGAAACTCGAAGGCTTTGTAAGAGGCAGTTACACTGAGATGCGTTCAACTGTGCAAAAGAATCCACAATAATATCAGGCATTTGGAGAAGCATTGGGAAACTTGGAAAGAACAGAGCAATAAAAACCTGGTCCCGTGCCACTGATTCAAACTTATCTGAATAGTTTGGGGCTTAGTCAATATCTGTTGAATGAGTGATATTAAAAAGAACATTTTTACATGAACCTCACAGGAAAGGTAAGCAGGATGGAGATTAGGGGACATAGCTGAGTGCCTGGAGTGTGTTGGATTCTGAATAAATAGTCATCAAGTCCATGAAAAAGTGATTAAGTAAAAAGAAGACTGTAGCTAACTCACGGATGGTAGTTAAGTAAAACAGATTCTTTGGAAGGTAAGGAGTGTAGGACAAGTTTGGTAATCATTTTTATGTCACCTGCATTGTGTGTGTGTGTGTGTGTGTGTTTAACAGGGAGAGAGGGGCTGGGATGGGGAAGGAGGGGAAGAGGAGGGAAGGAGTGTCATGTCCAAATGAACCATTGAAGGGACTAAGGGATTTATCAGGCTGGGTTTCCTTTCATCGCTGTGAAACGTGAATTTAGGTTGTTGAACGAGGTGGTGATCTCAGAGACAAAGGGAGAATTCTCATCTGACTCAGATAACCAGATACAAAGCTATCCCACTGGATGGAGACCTGGCCCCTTGTTGGTCTCACTAGCGTCTCTGGAGAGCCTGCCTGCTTGCAGACAGCGTTGTTCACCAGAAGAAATTAAGAGATAAGAGAATCTTGTTTGATTTTTAAAACAATCAAATGGGTGCAGCTTTTATTTTGCACCTGAGGTTTGTGAGTCATCTATAAGTATTTCCAGTGTTTTTCCTGCACAAGCCCCAAGTTATAAAATCTGGCACCAGGCACAGAATAGTTCTCTTGAGGGCTGCAGCAGAGAGGAGCGGCCGCTGCCTCCCTGCCAAGAGAAAGACACTCCTGGCCCTGCGGCAGCTCCAGGCAATTCCAACCACAGCCGGGGCCCAGGCAGAGGTGCCAGCGCCCAGCAGAGCTGCCAACAAGCCCCGGGATCCCCCTCACCCTCCTCCTACTGCCACGAATCCCTGGCTCAGGGCTGAGAACTTCATTCTGCTGCGTGTTCTATCTAAAGACTGGGAGATCAGAGAATTTTATTGCCATCTCCAGGGAGGAGGTGGTTAGAGAACTGAAGGTATTCAGGTGTCAGAAGGGGGCTGTGGAGGTTTAGCCCAGGCTCAGATGGTTCTCAGGCATCATGCTGATGGGTGCAGAGCCCCTGTCATTCCCCAGCCTTAGTTTCTTCATCTGGATTCTTATAAAATGCAAAGCACTTTTCATGTTCTGTGAAATGTACAAAGTGGTACGCACGTGCAGTGTGTATATTTCATACCGTATAGGGGGACAGGGAGGGAAAGCTTCTCGGGCATGATCAGGAAGTTGGCCCATTGTGGGGGACAGTGGGATGCAGAGTCCACAGGCTCCTCCCTAGGCAGCATGTCCTGAAAGGAGGGGACAAGGAGGGATGACCCTACCAGAAAGGGCTTCTTTTTCTTCCTCTCCAACCTCCCCCTCCTTCCTGTCATACCTCTTGCTCCCTTCTGGCTTCTCATAGGACCACGTCAGCCAGGAGGCTCTCTGAGATCATGAAGTGTAACCCCCCGGCAGTTATTTCAGGGTTTTTCAGACAACACTCCATTGATTCTAGCCTGCTCACATCAGTGGAGAGGCAGACTTAATGCCCGGGTGAGGATGTGGTGGTCAGAACGCTAATGGGAAGGGAAGATGAAAACTTCTCAGGCTTGTTTAATTTTGTGTTTGCCAAATGGAAAATGCACAAAGGAAAACTGCAATCTAAGCCACATCAAATATCCAAAATTGTTGTGAAATAGAATCCAGACTCAGAGGACAGAATTTGCCACTTTGAACAACATTATTCTTTCATGCTCCAACATATAAAAGATGCTCCAGCGGTCTTTCATTTCAACCAGAATTATTTAAGTACATGAGAATTCACTTAAAATCATTTGAGTAGGATCTCTGTTGCCTGTGTATAATTAGTACAAATATGATTCCCTTATCAGGTGTGTAAATATAAGACTCTGCTTTGTTCATCACCTTCACAACTTACCTGAATTCACAAACTATCATTGGCATTGGTGTAGTTCATGTGCTTATCTTGAACTTATTTAGTATTTTCTAGCTTTAACAGGGAAAGTTAATGTCTGAAATGACTTACCCAAAAAGTAATAAAAAATATCATGTGGATTTCTAAGATCAAGGAGTTTCAAGACATTTAAGAAATCTGCTATACAGTTGTGAAGTATCCACATGATTTAGCATATTTTTATAAATTACTGTGTTGATCTTAATAGAAATCGTTAGTGCATCTGGTAACATACAGTAGTGATAATAAAACCCTCTTGATTAAATGAAATGCCTATTAAAGTTATGCCAATTGTGGTAACAAACACGTCTCCAGAGGTATAATGGGCCAGGCATCACAGAGATTAATTTCTCACTCATGTAAAGTCTGAAAGAGGGAAACTTGACTGGCAAGATTGAGGGCCCGAATTGTGACTAGGGACCCAGGTTTCTTTCATTTGGGGGGTTCCCCCGTCTTCAGCGGTGGTTCCCAAGGTTGCTAGGCTCATCTCCATCAAGTCAGTGCAAAAGGAAAGAGGAAAGCTCACGAACAAGAGGTTTCTCTGGACCAGGAACGATCCATTGGCTAGAACTCAGGCTGTGTTCTTAGGATGAGGAGAAGGCAGGCTTGATGCTGAGCCAGGCGGTCTTTGCCACACTAGCCCGTGGTTAGTGCTGAGTCAGTGCTGGCTAGTATTATTTTTATTATTTTGAACACCATTGTGTAGCTTCATAACACCTTTATATTTTAGGATATGTGAAGGATAAAACATTTTTTGTGTATATAAACGTGTGCTAAATTGAGAGCCAAGATTGGTAATCCAGAGCTCTATTTGCAGGAGGAGTTGAAGAGGATACTCATAACTTGTTCCTTAGACTGAAATCAAGCTTAACTAACTGTATTTTTGAAGTAAATATGTACATTCAGGCCTTGGTTGTATGTTACAGAAAGTATATAGACATGGCTGTCAATAGAAACTAGGAAAGTGCACTTCACAAAGGAAAACAATGGTGAAGTTATTTCCTTTACTTGGATATAGTTTGATGGAGATAATCTTCACCAAATACATTCTTTAAGGAATAAAAATGATTCTTAAATTGAGTTGAATAAAGCATTATCCTTTATTATGCATTTTCTTAGACACTACAAATAAAAATATTGCATGTGGGTAGAAATTCCTCATATGTACCTCTATCTGTCTATCTTGTATGTGTGTGTGTATGATCTACATATGTTTGTGTCTCTATAATCTGTGCATGTGTTTGTTTATCTATCATCTATGTATGCATGTATGTGTGTATGTATATGTATATAGATGGATGTGCATGTATATATGTATCTATCATCTATGGGCTTCCCTGGAGGCTCAATGGTAAAGAATCTACCTGCCAATGCAGGAGACCTGGGTTCGATTCCCAGGTCAGGAAGATCCCCTGGAGAAGGAAATGGTAACTCACTCCAATATTCTTGCCTGGAAAATCCCATAGACAGAGGAGCCTGGTGGGCTCCACTTAGCAACTAAACGTCATCTATGTATGTGTCTACTATGTACGTATCTTGCTGCTGCTGCTGCTGCTAAGTCGCTTCAGTCATGTCTGACTCTGTGTGACCCCAGAGACGGCAGCCCACCAGACTCCCCCATCCCTGGGATTCTCCAGACAAGAACACTGGAGTGGGTTGCCATTTCCTTCTCTAATGCATGAAAGTGAAGAGTGAAAGTGAAGTCGCTCAGTCGTGTCCGACTCCTAGCGACTCCATGGACTACAGCCCACCAGGCTCCTCTGTCCATGGGATTTGCCAGGCAAGAGCACTGGAGTGGGTTGCCATTGTATATGTAATTATATATATATATATATGTATCTACCTGTCTAAAGGAGTCTTGCCTGAAAAGGTTCAGGTGCTTAGGTCATTTTTCTTTCAGAAGAGTGGCATAACTGGACACAACTGGAGATTCTGCGTTGCAGCTGGAGAAGGAGTCAGCAAACACTTTATGTAAAATGCCAGGTAGTAACTATTTTATGCATAGACGGCCATCCAGTCTTTGGCAGGTATAAATACACTACTATGCTATTTTGGTGTGAAAGCATTTGTGGATGATATGTAAATAACTATTTGGGACCACGTTCAATAAAGCTTTATTACAAACAGACAGCAGCCGGGATTTGGTCCCTGGGCTGCAGTCTACTGACTTCCTGCTCCAGGTTTAGTACTTTCTAAAAAGCTTACATTTTTTAATTTAGATGTTTATGACACTTATGAAGTTGATTTCTCTCCACAGAGTTTGGAATTTTAGTTTCACTTTGATTCTTGGTGGGAAGCATCACCATGACCTAAGATAACACTGACTAATTCACCATATCTTTTGTCATCAGCATTGATGAAGCTATAAATCATCATCGTACTAGATGCTTTGCTAAACCACAGGCTTGGAAAGGCGATTGGTTATCCAGCATCAAACTGCCCGGTTAAAAGCACTGTGAGAAAGTCTTAAGTGACTATTAGAGAAGACTCCCTTTTTATTAAATTTAGTCTTTAATGAAACAATTGTTTAATTCAATTTTTATTCAGTATTATAGCTGATTTACATTGTTATGTTAGTTTCAGGTGCACAGCAAAGTGATTTAGTTATTTATTTTTTTGGGCTCCAAAATCACTGAAGATGGTGATTGCAGCCATGAAATTAAAAGATGCTTACTCCTTGGAAGAAAGGTTATGACCAACCTAAATAGCATATTCAGAAGCAGAGACATTACTCTGCCGACTAAGGTCCGTCTAGTTAAGGCTATGGTTTTTCCTGTGGTCATGTATGGATGTGAGAGTTGGACTGTGAAGAAGGCTGAGCGCCGAAGAATTGATGCTTTTGAACTGTGGTGTTGGAGAAGACTCTTGAGAGTCCCTTGGACTGCAAGGAGATCCAACCAGTCCATTCTGAAGGAGATCAACCCTGGGATTTCTTTGGAAGGAATGATGCTCAAGCTGAAACTCCAGTACTTTGGCCACCTCATGAGAAGAGTTGACTCACTGGAAAAGACTTTGATGCTGGGAGGGATTGTGGGCAGGAGGAGAAGGGGACGACAGAGGATGAGATGGCTGGATGGCATCACTGACTCGATGAACGCGAGTTTGAGTGAACTCCTGGAGTTGGTGATGGACAGGGAGGCCTGGCATGCTGTGATTCATGGGGTTGCAAAGAGTCAGACACGAATGAGCGACTGAACTGAACTGATACATGTATCAATTCTTTCTCAAATGTTTTTTTCCCATTTAGATTATTATAAAGTATTGAGTAGAGTTTCCTGTGCTATACAGTAGGTCCTTGTTGATTAACCATTTTATATTTAGTAATGTGTATATGTTAATCCCAACCTCCTAATTCATCTCTCCCGCCTTTAATGAAACTTTAGCTGTATGCATTTGCTTAACTTTTCTTCCCATTGGCAGATGAAATTTAATTTTCTTACTTCAAAAGTTTTGCACTGTAAGACTACAGGTAACATCAATCATTTTATTTCATGTTTTCAAACTATGTAGGGGGGGATTGCTTCTTAAAGTGTTATCATCAACAAGTTAAGTGAAAAAATACAAAACAAGCCAGTGTGCCAGGAAGAAGCCCAGACAGACCTTATTAAATGATACAGGTGGAAGTAGGCCTACTGTTCACTGAGTTAGGATGGTGTTATCTGTCATATATAGGAACCACTGGATATAGAGGTTTTCTTAAGTAAAGAGATTTAGGGGCTTTCCTGGTGGCTCAGCTGGTAAAGAATCCACCTGCAATGTGGGAGACCTGGGTTTGATCCCTGGGTTGGGAAGATCCCCTAGAGAAGGGAAAGGCTACCCACTCAAGTATTCTGGTCCGGAGAATTCCCTGGATAGTATAGTCCATGGGGTCGCAAAGAGTTGGACGCAACTGAGTGACTTTCACATTGGTGGCTCAGCAGTAAAGAACTCACCTGCCAATGCAAGAGATGCAGGTTCAGTCCCTTGGTCAAGAAGATTCCCTGCAGAAGGAAATGGCAACCCACTTTAGTATTCAAATCCCATGGACAGAGGAGCCTAGCAAGTTACAATTCACGGAGTTGCAAAAGAGTTGGACATGGCTTAGCGACTAAACATCAAAGGGATTTGGAAATATGATACCTCCTGCATTCACGTGTGTAACACATGTCTTTGAACTAGACCTTACACTCACCTTGCAGGGGTGTGGGGGAACTTCTTGTCTGTCCTTGGATCAGGCCCTTCTGTGGGTGGGGGTGGGGAATGGATAGTTTCTTTGCTGTGGCCCTTGAGATGCTGGATTCCACTTCTTGGACAAACACTGACCAGCCTCTGGTGACTCATGTGTGAAAGGCAAGCATATTCTGGGTCCTTATGAGGAGCCTGCATGATTTCATGATGTTTTCCAGCTCCCCTCTTGGTATCTGCCCAGGGCAGGGCAGCCCAGAGCTTCTTTTGCCTGAGATCCCATCAGGTGTTGTGGGACATTCACTTGACTCATGATAAAGGACATTTTCCTTCTTCTTCCAAGCAGCCTGAAGATAATTTCATTGCCAGTCCTGTCTTATCCCCATCTTACCCTAGCTGTCTTCTCCTCTTGCTCAAATAAACACATCATGTCAGCATCTCCAAACTCTGAGTGAGTCTTTCCTAGTCTCTCCCTCCCTTGATGAGAAGTACCTTCCCTTCCCTGTGTGTTGAGAAGGGAAATGATTCATTAGGAACCACTGATGATTCCTGGGCAGCAAAAAAGTCCCACTCAGCATCCTGTTTCAATGTCTTGGATGAAGTTCATGGTGGTGGTGAAGGATAGAGGATGACAGGTTAGAAATGCTGGGGACATGATTGTGGAGTAAATTACTAGAGTAGGTGTACGGAGTAAAGAAGGCAGGGATGAGAGGAGAACCCCAGAGTCGGGTGAGGCTGGGGGCTCATTATCGTATATTCGAGTTAGGTATATTGAGCTCTGCATGCTCTTGCAAGCACTGGGATGGAAACATTACATTAGCATGTAGTTACTGGTGCTTCAGAGGCCAGGTCTTGAAGCAGATGTATATTTATGAATCTGGTGAACAAAATCTTTTAGGGAGACAGTCTAGGGTGAAGAGAGAGCCTAGAACTGACCTTGGAGGAGCTCTGACAATGGTGGGTGGAAAGGAATAGTATCCCCAGGAGATGGGGGAGAAGCAGTCAGAGGGGTAGAAGGAAAGCCAGGAGACTGTTTCCAACGTGGTCAAGAGGCTAAAGTCCGAGGGAAACAGTGGGATCAGGAGTGAGTAGTGGATGGTGACTTGTGGCCGTTCGATTTCTATATCTCCTACAGATGCTGGAGGGCATTAACTAAGTGGAAATGTGAAAGCTATGAACTTGTGGATTTTTCTGGAATGTTCATGCTTCTAAATAAGAATTTATTTCACCAGTTTGCTTTCCATCTGTGTTATAATCAGTTCCAGAGAGACTTCATTTATCATAAAGACAATTCTTTATGTATTACAATGGAAACATTATAACTAGAAGGATGGTCCCATAAAGGAATATAATTTCATCCTTTATAGATTTTTAAAAGAATCATTGTGTGCCTGTGATTCTCTTTATGAAGCCAACACAATCATTTGATTTCTTATAGTTTCTCATGCTGCATGCTGGGTTAATGATCAAATATCAGGAAAATGTTTAAACGACTGCTTGAATTGTATAAAGCTTATTATAAAGAGAATGGTAAGCAGCTGTTTTCCATTTCTCCTGATAGAAAACAAGAACACAGCTCTATCCTAAGCTTTAGAAACTTGGGTAACAAAAAAAAAAAGAATGGACTTTTGCCTAGAACAGAATGAACAATGGAGAGTTCCTGGAGTACATAATACCACATGGCTTAATTGGACCATGATTTGGGGACTTCCTGGGGAATGTTCTCAGTTTCCATGGCTGTGGGCATTGCTGCAAGTGGAACTTTCTTTTGAAACACATGCAGTTCTTAACTTCTCTCTGCCTTAAGCATCCGTCCATCCTGAAGATGGCAAAGCCTCTAGAATTTGATACCAATGTAATTTTGAAGATTTATTTCCCATTTTTCCCCTCAGCCCTCTATTTCAGGAAACCTGCTTATCTCCAAATAGGGCCATTGTGCCATTTTCAGACTTTTCTCTAACTCTTTGGACTATCTGACACAGATGTCCCTTCTCCCATGGAACGTTCTAGAACACCCCAATAAAATGTGATCTCTCCTTCTTACTGAATTCTTTAAGCTTTCTTGAAATGCCATTTATTTACAGCTTATTCATTCATTCAATAAATGTTGACTGAGTGTCAACAGTGATGGGCTCTGTATTTGTGATAGGTGCTGGGACTGAAGTAATCCTTGTTCTTCTGGAATTTGCATTCCTGCGGCAGGCTAGCGGTTGAAGATTCCATGCTTGGGGGCCAGTTTTCCTGGTTCACATCCTGTTACTCTCTAGCTGTGTCATCTTGTTCAGTTTTATATTTCTGAGCATCAGTGTCTTCCTCCGAAAAGTGCAAGTAAATTACAGTTACCTGAACCAACCGGATCCATGGCTTCATCTTGCTTTCTAGCTGGAACTGTCCTGGTGACATCTGGTCTTCTTCCGTTAGGCACGGAGCCAGGATGTGGCCTTGCTGATAGACTTGGGTCCTGCAGAGTGGCTGCCTGGTCTGTTTGGAGCTGGGATGGACTTTTCACAGACACAGCAATTTGTACTCCCCTGTCTCCCTGAGTAGCTCTTGATTTCCTGAGAGCACTCAGCTTGTCAGTAAGCGGTGGCCAACTCGGTATCCCAGTCCCTCATATGTTTCCCTTCTTCCCTGCCCCATCACCCTCTTTTAACCCTCCTGCTTCCCAGGCATTGCCCATCTAATACAGTGTGTACGCTAGTGTGCTTTCGCTAGCGTACACATAGACTAGTGTGTGTACTTTGGGTGCGGGCTGCTTTCTAGGGAAACTTAAACTGGTAGGATACTACTTCAGGGGCTTACTGTGAGGATTATAAGAAGTGCCCAGAACAGAACCTGGCACAGAGTAGGTGATAAATGCTAGCTAGTATTCTTGTGGGAAAAGTAAATGAGAAAGAGGGTTTAGGTTGAAGTAAGGTGGGTTCTTCAAGGATCCTCAGAAGAAACCCTATTTAAACCAGGACCTAAATGTTGAGTGCATGGGACATATAAACCAGACAAAGCAACATTGTATTTGTGAACCTGAGGATAACAGGTTTGAGGAACTGGATACGTTAATAATTAAAATTCATGTCTGTTTTATTCAGCCGTGATTCTTTGCATATTTGCATTTTGTAGGACAGTAAAGTTGATCTTGCCTAGTCTTCTTGCAGTTCTGTATAGCGATGTGTGAAAGCTGACCTGTGTCACTTCTGGGCTGAGGCAGGGTCAAGCCCACATTCCTCATTTGCTACAGGGTTCAGAGACCATGTGTTCCAAGGGATGACATGTGAACAAGAATCCTTTGTTGAGTTAAGCCCTCCAACATTTGGGGCCTGGTTTGTTATTGCAGCGTCTCCCAGCTTATCCTGACTAGTACAGCACTGAATCTTCCTGGTGGAACTGTTAGCTTCTGGACTTTGATCACACCTGGGGTGAGAGTGAGCGACAGCAGGACCAAGGCAGGGTGAGTCTGCCAGAGGCGAGTCAGAGAGGTGTGGCTTCAGAGACCACTGGCTGATCTTTGGATTTGTGGTGGAATTATAGTTTACTCTTATTTTCTAAAAAGTAAGGCAAGGATGTTTAAAAAACCAGGAGATTTCATATAGACATTGAAAACTTGCTTTCATTATTTAAAGCAAGGTTGCACTCTGAAAGGGGCTTCTTTGCGAAGAAAATTATCTTCTACTTCCACTTTCTTAAAAGTCCTCACTGGAGATTCCACGTTGTCTGTGATAAACTTCCTTTGAGTTATTTCTACCTAATACTATTTTTTGATTTAAGTCCTTGGTTACAAAAGAACAACTCTACCAGGTATAGAGTCATTTCCTGAGGGAGGATAAAAAATAATTCGGCTTAACCCTAGATTCCTGAATAATATTCTCCTGTTCAGCTCTCTTATTAATATTATTGGGTCTAACTCTTTTTCACTGTTGCTGAATTTGAAACACACTGTGTGTGGTGGCATGGCAGTGGGTCACACCTACACTCTGGGTTAGAATCCAAATGTTCATGTGAGTTCGTATGTCATGCTTATGTTCCTTGATAAAGGGATTTTTCCTGAAAATGCCCAGAACGAATCCAGGATATCAAACTGTGGCTTGGAAACCAACAAATGACAAACAAATGATGAACTGGCCATTGTTTTCTTTAAAGTCTAGTTATAACGGGCACATATTTGCCATCTGACATAATTGGTTTTGTGAAAACAATCCTAAGTAACAACAATATTCTCATCTGTGTCCTTTGGAGAAACTTGCTTTTGGGGAAAGTACATGTTTTTCTAAGAAGTTATTAATTGACTTAAGGGTCCGTGTGTAACTGTCCCTGGTGATTGGATAGTTGAGAGATACTGCCAGAAATGAAACAATGGGATGCATTCACATAACACTGTATATTGGGAGTGCTCAATTCTTAGAAAAATAAATGCAGAACATCTAATCTCACCACAGTTGGATACATATGTTTTTGCAGATGGAATGTAATTTTCTAAAAATGTCAGCTGTGTATGTCTCATAAATACTGAAAACATATGCTAATTTTTGGCAGCAGCCTAGGGAAACCTTGGCTTCCCTTAAATGGGGCCTTAAATTTAAAGTAAAATGCACAATTGGTGAGTGAATCCTCAGCAATGATAGGAATGTACAAGAGAGATGGCTCATGTGGTGCGGAGTCAGAGATTGATGGAAGGAAAAGCAGCAGGTGGAGAAGGAGGCAGCTGAAGACACTTCGGGGCCTGGTAGAAAGGCAGATGGCAGCAGGCCTCAGGTAGTTGGGGATGCAGTGGACCCCAGGACAGGATGGGTCTGACTCAGACTCTGGAACCATCACAGTCCTATGCAGAATGGCTTGAGGGATGCTAGAGCCCATTATCCTATCCCTTCTTTCCAAATCAGCTCTTCTGTTGGCCAGGGCTTTAACTTGGCTTTAAACTCCACATTAAGAAAACTAAGATCATGGCATCTGGTCCCATCACTTCAAGGCAAATAGATGGGGAAACAATGGAAACAGTGACAGACTTTATTTTTTGGAGCTTGAAAATGACTGCAGATGGTCACTGCAGCCATGAAATTAAAAGACACTTGCTCCTTGGAAGAAAAGCTATGACCAACCTAGACAGCATATTGAAAAGCAGAGACATTACTTTGCCAACAAAGGTCTGTATAGTCAAAGCTAATTTCTCCAGTAGTCATGTATGGATTTGAGAGCTGGATTATAAAGAAAGTTGAGCGCCAAAGAATTGATGCTTGTGGACTGTGGTGTTGGAGAAGACTCTTGAGAGTCCCTTGGACTGCAAGGAGATCCAACCAGTCCATCCTAAAGGAAATCACACCTGAATATTCATTGGAAGGACTGATGCTGAAGCTGAAACTCCAATACATTCTTCTTGATGTGAAGAAGTGACCCACTAGAAAAGACCCTGATGCTGGGAAAGATTGAAGGTGGGAGAAGGGGATGACAGAGGATGAGATGGTTGGATGGCATCACTGACTTGATGGACGTGAGTTTGAGTAAGCTCCAGGAGTTGGTGATGAACTGGGATGGTGTGCTGCAGTCCATGGAGTCACAAAGAGTCAGACACGACTGAGCGACTGGACAGATTGGCCAGGGAGTGTGTCCCCAAGAGTGTTCCTGGGGAGTGCTGCTTCTACTGGGTGCATTGGGCGTTTATATGTTCCCCATCAAAACGAAGGGCAAGGGGCCAGCTGAGGTCAAGGGGGCTGAAAATAAGTTGGAGATACAATGAACTGAACAAAGTTATATACAGATCTTTACTTTTGGACTTTGCAAAGCCACATATGCCAGGTGGCTAGTGGTGAAGAATCCACCTGCCATGCAGAGAGACACAAGAGAAAGGGGTTTGATTCCTGGATGGAGAAAAAGCCCTGGAGAAGGAAATGGCAATCCACTCCAGTATTCTTTTTTTTTGAAAATGTTTTTATTTATTTTAATTGGAGGCTAATTATGTTGCAACATTGTAGTGGTTGTTGCCATACATTGACATGAACATTCTTGCTTGTGAAATCCTATGGACAGAGGCCTGGTGGGCCCCTCAGAGTCCATGGGGTTACAAAGAGTTGCACACAACAACAACACACACACACACACACACACACACATGGGTTGGCCAGAAAGTTTGTTCTGCTTTTTCCAAACTTTCTTACATATATATATATATATATACATACATATGTGTATATATATGTATGCATATATAAGAATTGTGAGTCTTTAAAAGGGAATATGGTATTCAGTATCTCTCAGAATGATCTAAACACAGATTTTTTTTTTCCCTTTGCTATATCTCAGGACAAGCATTTGTGAAATATGCTTGGGGAATGCTGGCTTGGATTTCTGAAGTTTGCCCGTCAGCTAATTATTCAATTGAGTTAAGATAGCAAGATTCCAAACCTCCTTTTAAAATAAATATAAAGCTATTTCCAGAGGTCTTGCAGAGTGAATTGCTATCTGGTACACACGCCACAACACTGACAGAACAAGCAAGGGGTTGCTTGTTAGCTGACCATGGTAGGGAGTGGGAGAACTGGAGGTGAGGGGCGGGGGGCGTGCTTGTGGTCTTTGAAAAGTGAGTCTGAGGCTGCAGGAGGGCAACCGAGGTGCTGGGCTGGATGCAGGCAAGGTGAAAAGTTGGAGGTGAAGTTACTGTATCGGCATGAAGAATGGATCTTTGAATTCTCTGGGAGCAGGAGTTGCACGCATGTGCGAAGTAGCTGGGGAGAGGCGAAGGGTGCTCATGGCTGGAGGGAAATGAAACAGTGAGGGAGACAGGGCGGACTTTGGGGCTATGATTTGAGTATTTAAAAGACATGTACCTCTGAAAATAAATGAATTGTCAGCTTCTGTTGAAAAAAAAGTGGTGTTGTTTAAAAGTTATTCCTAAAACACAGTGTGAGCTTTGTCAAGAATTTCAGCATGTCCAGAGTTTCTGAGTAATGTCTAAAAGAATGAGAAAAAAAATGCATCTTCTTAGCCAAAACATTTCCCCTTAAAATATCATTTTTAATCATAAAATAACATGTATTTATTGTAGAAAATTCCAAAAATACAAAAAATAAGATGAAGAGAAAGATCATCCTTATCATCCATAATCTTTCAATCTAGAAAAATCCATTATTATAAAATACTATAAATCTTTACCATATTATCTTCCAGTTTCCTCTCCTCTCTTTAGGCTCCTCAGTTTTCAAATTGTGTAGTTTTGACTGATACTGACTATCGAACATAACATTTTCATGATGATACCATAGCTTAACTGAGTGTGTGGTCAGTCATGTCTAACTCTTTGTGACCCCATAGACTGTAGCCCACCAGGCTCCTCTGTCCATGGGATTTTGCTGGCAAGAACACCGGAGTGCGTTGCCATTTCCTTTTCCAGGGGATCTTTCCAACACAGGGATTGAACCCTGCAGCTCGTGCATTGCGGGTGGATTCCTTACCTATGAGCCACCATAGTTGGCAAATATGGCTACCTGCTTTTGTAAAAGCCTTGAGCTAAGAATGACTTTTACATTTTTAAACTGCTGAAAAGACTCAAAGAATAATATATCCTGCTATTTGAAAATTTTATGAATTCACATTTCAGTGTCCACTAGCAATGTTTATGGGGACCCCACCACGTCCACTTCTTTCCTGGGCTACTTTCCTGCCACGAAGACAGAGAAGTAGTTGGGACAGACATAGCACGGTCTGCAAAATTTAATACATATACTCTTTGCAGAATTCCCAAAAAATCTTTGCCGACTTCTGGTTTAATCAGTCTACAATTTGGGGGCTTCTGTTTGTTTCTTTGTTATTATTTTGCCTATCATAATTAATGTTTTAACTGAAATCTTTTGATGGAAATCTTTGCCTACTTTTCTGGTTAGGGTATGTTCCTACAAATCTGATTACTCTGTCAGTATGAGGTATGAATATTTTAGGGCTCCTGATGTATGCATACCAATTTCTTTCCAGAAAGTTCAAACAAGTTTTACTCCCACTGGAAGCATACAAGAGCTGCATAGATTTTGCTTTTGGAAATATAATCTTTGTACTACCTTATCTTAAACTATCATCAGTTTGATACTGAAGCAGTATTAGTCAAGTCCAGCCTTGTTAGTCATGAGGATTTTCTGGGGAGTAAGTTTCACATCCTTCATCATTTTCCCCTCTCCTTTCAATGCAGCCCGACTGCTAACACTTCCTGTACTGAAACCTCAAACAATGTGCTTGCTCCTCAGTCACTGCAAGCAGGAATGTCTATTGGAGAAGGAGAAATAAAAGATTCATCAGGGTCTGCATCTGATTCTGTGTAAATGTGAGGTGAGGGCTCCTTTGCTGGTCTCCATGAATATACCTATATTTTGCATGACTGATTTTATGCTCAGCCTTACAAATTCCACCTGAATCTGCCCACACCCTCTTCTACTGATGAACATTCTCATGTCATGAAGAAGGAAACATTGTTAGTATCACTCCCACGGGGGCTAAAAAGGATCAAACTGTGCCCATGCCCGGGGCCTAGTGACTCTCACTGGAATGGTATTTGGTTGGAGAATGAATATTTAAGCTTCAAAATGTTAAGTCTAGCTTTTAATTGTCCTTAATGTGAAACTGATTTATGCTCTAGAGAATCCAGTTTTTTTTTTTTAAAAATGTATTTTTAATGAAATATAGTTGATTTACAATGTTTCAGGACTACAGTGGAATGATTCATTGGAGAAGGCAATGGCAGCCACTCCAGTACTCTTGCCTGGAAAATCCCATGGACGGAGGAGCCTGGTAGGCTGCAGTCCATGGGGTCGCTAAGGGTCGGACACGACTGAGCGAATTCACTTTCATGGTTTGGAGGAGGAAATGGCAACCCACTCCAGTGTTCTTGCCTGGAGAATCCCAAGGATGGGGGAAGCTGGTGGGCTGCCGTCTATGGGGTCACACAGAGTCGGACATGACTGAAGCAACTTAGCAGCAGCAGCAGCAGGAATGATTCATACATGTACTATATATATGTTATATAAATAGAATAATATATATTTATTCTTTTTCAGATTATCTTCCCTTATAGGTTATTACAAGATATTGAATATAGTTCCGTGTGCTATACAATAGGACTTTGTTGTTTATCTATTTTGTATATAGTAGTGTATATCTTGGAGAAGGCAATGGCACCCCACTCCAGTACTCCTGCCTGGAAAATCCCATGGACGGAGGAGCCTGGGAGGCTGCAGTCCATGGGGTTGCTGAGGGTCGGACACGACTGAGCGACTTCACTTTCACTTTTCACTTTCCTGCATTGGAGAAGGAAACGGCAACCCACTCCAGTGTTCTTGCCTGGAGAATCTCAGTGACGGGGGAGCCTGGTGGGCTGCCGTCTATGGGGTCACACAGAGTCGGACACGACTGAGGCGACTCAGCAGCAGCAGCAGCATCAGTGTATATCTTTTAATCCCAAATTCCAAATTTATTCCCCCCACCTTTCCCCTTTGGTGACCATAAGTTTAGGTCCCAGGTTCCAGCCTGTCTTAGAGGGACTGGGACTGAAAAGTATTATGATACCATTGAATTAATTGACTTTAATCATTTTATTTTATTATTTTTTACAGCACATCAAGGTATATCACATTACCTCATACCTAATATGTACCACATAATATAATACATTTACTACAAATTGCTTAAAAATTTTTTTATTTTATATTGGAGTATAGTTGATTTACAGTGCTATGTTAATTTCAGCTGTACAGCAAAGTGACTCAGTTATACATATACATATATCTGTTCTTTTTCAAAAATTCTTTTCCCATTTGGGTTACTACGGAATATTGAGCAGAGTTCCCTCTGCTGTTGGTTATCTGTCGTAAATATAGCAGTGTGTACATGTCAGTCCCAATCTCCCAGTTTATCCATCCTCACCACATTTCCCCTTTGGTAAAAGACTCTTGAGAGTCCCTTGGACTGCAAGGAGATCCAACCAGTCCATTCTGAAGGAGATCAGCCCTGGGATTTCTTTGGAAGGAATGATGCTGAGGCTGAAGCTCCAGTACTTTGGCCACCTCATGTGAAGAGTTGACCCACTGGAAAAGACTCTGATGCTGGGAGGGATTGGGAGCAGGAGGAGAAGGGGACGACCGAGGATGAGATGGCTGGATGGCATCACTGACTCGATGGACGTGGGTTTGAGTGAACTCCTGGAGATGGTGATGGACAGGGAGGCCTGGCGTGCTGCGATTCATGGGGTCGCGAAGAGTCGGACACGATTGAGACTGAACTGAACTGAACTGAACCATAAGTTTATTTTGTAAGTCTGAGTCTGTTTCTGTTTTGTAAATAAGTTCAGTTGTGTCTTTTTTTTTTTTTTTTTTAGGTTCTGCATGTAAGAAATATCATTAATCATTTTAGCCCGGCCTTAGGCTGGTTGCCATCTAGAGAAACTCATTCCTTTATTCAGCAACTAATGCAGTAGTCTCTACTGAAAATACTCTTGAGCCCTTAACTTTTGCTTTTCACAAAATCAGAAAAAAGTCCTAGGGAGACCGCAGAATTATCACCTGCCATGCGTCGTCAGATAGGTCGCTTCGGTGACTGGATGGGGCCTTGGGGGAGGGTCTCCCTCGGCTGAGCGCAGCCGGTCTCCCAGGCTCCTCACAGTGCAGGTCTGCAGGCAGCCTGTAGGGGGCGCCCGTGCGGATCTCCCCTCTCAGGGACCGGCCGCGGTGAGTGCGGGGCTGGGCCGTCTGTGCGTCCCGCTGTGAGCAGGTGCACTGTGGCTTTCTCAAATTCAGGCTCCAGCAGGTGCTCAAACCTGAGCTTTCAGAAGGGCTGACGCGGAAGCCACGTCTCTCCTGTACGTCGGTTCTAGCAGACGACTGGCTGTCCCGGCAGAGCTCCTCTGAGTCACTTGGCGTCTCCGAAGCCCTGTGCAGCCTGCCAAGTCTCCACCCTGCCCTCGCCACCCCAGGAGGCTTCCCAAGTAGGCTTTTGGCCAGGAAGAGACCTTGGCAGAGTGTGAGGGAGAGATTTCTCCCTCTGTTCCTTACAACAGGATGTCATGCAGGCAGGCGGCCTAATTTATGACCGCAAGTTCTAATAAAGAAGGCACATACATCGTCAAGAAAAAAAAATCATCTTCCCAGGGCTCTGGGGCAAAATCCACAAAAGTACACACACATACTCTCCCTTTGAAGGACAGTGATGAATCTAGAAGGTTAGGAAAAAAAGGATTTTATACCAAACTCTGAAATGAAAGTGATGAATCTAGAAGATAGTTTGTTAAATTGGCTATGATTTACAGAACATGGGAAGTAAGAAAAAAAAAATGCAGTTTCTAAGCTATGATTGTACCGCTAATGCAACAATCTCCACAGAGGACACAGAAGTTCAAGCTCTTTAGATCTGGAAAGACAGAGACATCATTTCATCCATTATCCTAATTTTTCATATGACATATGATGAAATATCTCTTAAATATGGTCTAATTGACCTTTAGAAAAAAGCATTTGGAATTACACAGAACTAAAATTTAAGAGGCTGAGTGCTGAGTCATTTACCTGGAGAAAAAATGCAAGTTGGATAATAAATGTCAGATGATGACAGAAAATAAGTCAAGGGATTATGAGCATGAATTGTGAAGCTGAATAGTATAGGACTGATTTTTATTGTTTTGAAAGTAAGCAGCATACTGTGGAGTGTCTTCTGCAAGTCATCATTGACAATTTTCTGGATGAATTATGATTCGAGGACATATGCAGGACTTGAAGAAATCTCAGAGGGGTACTAAGAAAATGACTACAGAAACCAAAGTACAGCATTTAAGAAAACTTAAGGAACTGGGACTTTTAGAGTTTTCAAAAAATATATTAAATAACTTCAATATCTTTAAATATTTCCCATTCTCTCTCTTTTCTCTCTCTCCCATTCTCTTTCTCTTTTCTCTCTCTATCCCTCTTTCTCTCACACATACCCGTTGGAGCTTGAAACAATTTTTTTCTCACATATTGATATATTAGCTTCAAAGTTAACAGAAATTGAGCTTTTCATTACCTATCCTAGCCTGTTACTAACCATCCTATTAAGAATTCAGGGATAAATGTTCATTCATGGATGAATGGATAAAAATGTGATACATATATATAATGGAATACTACTCAGCCATATCAAAGGATTAAATAGAGCTATTTGCAACTACATGGGTGGACCTAGAGATTATCATACTGAGTAAGTCAGAAAGAGACACATATCATATGATATCACTTATATGGGGAACCTAAAAAGAGATACAGATGAACTTATTTACAAAACAGAAACAAGCTCATAGACTTAGAAAACAAACTTACGGTTACCAAAGGGGAAAGAGGGAGGGGTAAAGTAGGAGTTGGGATTAAGAGAACAGATATATACTACTGGATTTAATATATATATAACCAACAAAGAACTAACATACAGCACAGAGAGCTCTGCTAAAAATTCTATAACAACCTAAATGGAAACGAATTTGAAAAAATAGGTACATATATACAGATAACTGAAGCATCTTGCTGTACAACTGAAACTAACATAACATTGTTAATCAAATATACTCCAATAGGAAATAAAAATTAAAAATAAATAAATAGACTCATTGAATTAAAATGAAAAGAATTTGGGGCCCTGTAAGTCCTAGTTGATAAGACTCTATTTCCAATTTTTAACCATAACTCAAAGGAAAACCAGTAAATATGTCTTCACTTCAGATACATTTCAATTGTAGATGGATGAACCAACAAAGCATTGATCTTCCTCCTACTTTTGAAGATGCCTGTGTATAAATGACTGACACAGAGGCCAGTCACGTCTCCACTTCCCTCTCCACTTGGATAGCCAAAATGAAGCATCTTTTGAAGAATTTCTGTGGGAAGAGGCCTCACAAGAAATCATGGGTTAGAAATAGTCTAGTTTCTCATTTCTGTGTTATGGTTTAAATCTGAGGAGAGTTGAATTTGCCTTTCAGCCCTAAGATAAAAATATAAGAAATGTGACCCAAACCGTGGGGAACGTAAATTCCTTCAGTGTTCTCTTGTCCAGGAAAACTTGGAACTCTGAAATTAAGGAAGAAAGCTATAAAATGGAGGAATTATCTCTAAACTCTTTTAGGGTATACTTGGATGCACTTTTGAATATACTTGTAATTTTTTGTTTTTGCATCTTTATTTGCCAGTGTGGGGGTCTTACAGCTGGATCTAAGAACAAGCCTTCAGAAATAAGACTTGCAGATAGCCTGGCAAAATTAGAATATATGTCAAATTTCCTTGGGCTTTTGCACTTTTAACTGAAGTTATGAAAATGCCCATTATAGGTGCTAAGCCGTGATATTCAGCACTAATAGTTAGCAGTGAAAGTTAGATGGTTAAGCAGGACTTAAGGCACAAGACAGTTTTATGGTGACATTCTGTTTTCCTGTGTCTTTCACCTTCAGAGTTGCTTTGGGGGTTCAACTCAGGGCCCTTCTGGTTGACAGCAACAGAAACCCAAGCCAAAGGAGCTTAATGAGAGCAAAAAGGGTCTATTAGCTCACAGAAGGGAAAAACCTAAAAGTAAGCCTACTCGCAGGACCCTTTGTCTTATTGCATTAGGTCCAGTCCTTCATGCAGTGAATGTTGGTTTATTCTTCCCATAGGAATGAGCTGGTGAGAAGCATAGACATGGCCCTTACACTCCACGACACTGACTCCTAGGGGAACGTGTGTGGCTCAGCAGATGTAGATGGATGAAAGATGCTTTAGTTGTTGACACTTAAAATGCAATAATATAGCAAATATGTAATGATTTATTTTTCTGGATCTCAAGCAGAAGTGAGTCCTGAAGAGTCAAGGCAGAAGGCAGAAGGCATTCCTAAGATGGCAGTATTTCAATTACAGGCAGTCTTTTTGTAACATAACTCCTAAATCTACAGCCTGGGTTGGTATGAAGCCAAGGTGAGACGAAGGTGAGACTCTGTTTCCTGTTTTCTAATTTTGGGCTCTGTGACTTAGATCTCTGTCATTGAGGAGGAAGAGGCCACATTGTGGATTTGTATACAATAATGTTCTCAAACAAAAATCAGGAAATTTTACTTGACAAACATAGACTTTTATAAGTTTTAAATTTAAATGTTTATACCCCTGTCTTAATATAGAAATCATATAATAAATATTAAATAAATACATTAAATTATTGAATAAAATGAAATAATAAAATATTTACTGAGGGATAAGATAACTAAGGGCTTCCCTTGTGGCTCAGCTGGTAAATAATCTGCCTGCAATGCAGGAGACCTGGTTTGATCCCTGGGTTGGGAAGATCCCCTGGAGAAGGGAAGGCTCCCCACTCCAGTATTCTGGCCTGGAGAATTCCATGGACTGTATAGTCCATGGGGTTGCAAAGAGTCGGACACGACTAAACGACTTTCACTTTCATGATAACTAAATAATATTAAACAGAAATTGAGGGTTTTGCCTGGCCATCCAGTGGTTAAGAATCTGCCTTGCAATACAGGGTACCCGGGTTCGATCCCTGGTCAGGGAACTAAGATTCCCACATGCCATGGGGCAGCTAAGCCTGTATGTTCTAGGGCCCACATGCCACAACTAGAGAGAAGCTCATGATTGGAGAGGCCCCTGTGCCACAACAGAAGATCTCAAGTGCTGCAACGAAGACCTAACACAGCCAAATAAATACATAAATATTAAAAAGAAAATGAAATTCACATTTTTTAAAAATTGGGAAACTTGGCACACAGTTTCTATTTATTAAATTTAAATATTTCTATGCCAGTCTGAAAGAAAATATTCAGTTCAGTTCAGCCGCTCAGTTGTTTTTGACTCTTTGCGACCCCATGGACTGCAGCACTCCAGGCCCCCCTGTTCATCACCAACTCCCAGAACTTACTCAAACTCATATCCATAGAATTGGTGATGCCATCCAACCATCTCATCCTCTGTCATCCCCTTCTCCTCCTGCCTTCAATCTTTCCCAGCCTCAGGGTCTTTTCAAATGAGTCAGTTCTTCACGTCAGGTGGGCAAAGTATTAGAGTTTCAGCTTCAGCATCAGTCCTTCCAATGAATATTCAGGGCTGATCTCCTTTAGGATGGACTGGTTGGATCTCCTTGCAGTCCCAGGGACTCTCAAGAGTTTTCTCCAACACCACAGTTCAAAAGCATCAATTCTTCCGTGCTCAGCTTTCTTTAGAGTCCAACTCTCACATCCATACATGAGTACTGGAAAAACCATAGCTTTGACTAGACAGACCTTTGTCAGCAATGTAATGCCTCTGTTTTTTAATATGCTGTCTAGGTTGGTTATAACTTCTTCCAAGGAGCAAGTATTTTTTATTTCATGGCTGCAGACACCATCTGCAGTGATTTTGGAGTCCAAAAAAATAAAGCCACTGTTTCTATTGTTTCCCTATTTGCCATGAAGTGATGGGACTGGATGCTGTGATCTTAGTTTTCTGAATGTTGAGTTGTAAGTATTAAATAAATGTACTAAATCATTAAATAAATAAAAATGAAATACTTTATAAATAAGATCTTTATGGAGTGATAACTAAATGGTATTAATCAGATATTAAAATATATTTATTAAAGTAAATAGCTCAGGAAATTCACACTCTGCTAGAATAGCTGGGCTTATAGTCATTGTGTTAGTTTTCTATTGCTGTGTAACAAATTGCTACAAATTTAGCAGCTTAAACTAACATAAATGAAATATATCACAGTTTCTTTAGGTTGAAGTTGGGCACAGAGGGTCTGAGGAAGCAGAAGTTTCCTGTGATCGGTGATAAGGGATGAGGAGGTGGGGAGGAAGCAGCAAGCCCAGAGGGTGGAGAGTGTCTTGGAGATGGTTCAGGAGCTCAGAGCTGATGTTAAGCGCAGTAGGAACCAAGTCAGCATTTCAATGGGAAGAAGGTCAGAGGCACTTCAGAGAAGAGACAGTGGCAAAGTCTGACCTTGCCCCATTGGATGCGTGGTGGTGCCTTTGGGAAAGACAGGGGAGCAGAAAGGGGGAGCACACTGTCTTGGAGGGAAAGAAAGGCAATGGATGCAAGTCTGACCACATTTCATTCCAACTGCCTGTCATTCATGCAAATGAAGACGTCCAGTGGACAGTTGGGATACTGGGTCGATAAAGGCATGGTGCGAAACTGTCCAAGGACACAGTAGGGGCTGAATAGGTGAAAGGCTAATGAGAGAGCGCAAGGGAAAAGAAAGAAGTGATGTGGGGCCTTTGCAACAGTGCTTAACAAAAAGTATGTACTCGGACAGCTTCGGAGGAGCTTCTGCAAGCTGTGGATCTGTAGACCCCATCGCCAGCATCCTGAATCAGTCTGCTTAAGCACCCTTGGTCCATTGAGTAGAGACATGGGCTATGTATCCATAGGCTCTGCATCCTTGGATTCAACCAACCACAGACAGGAAATGTTTTTTTGTTTTTTTAAATCCAGAAAGTTTCAAAAAGCAAAACTTGAATTTGCTGTGTGTTTGCAACTCTTTTCTTAGTGTGCATGTCTGCTACGTTGCTTCAGTCGTGTCTGACTCTTTGGGACCACATGGACTGTAGCCCGCCGGGCTCCTCTGGATGGGGTTCTCCAGGGAAGCATATTGGAGTGGGTTGCCATGGTCTCCTCAAAGGGATCTTCCCAGCCAGGGGTTGAACCCACATCTCTTATGTTGCCTGCATTGGTGGGCTGGTTCTTTATCACTAGTGCCACCTGAGAAGCCCTGTTTACTTAGCATTTATAATTTATAATACATTTACTTAGCATTTCCATTGTATTATGTATTATAAGTTATAAATGAGTTAAAGTATATGGCAGGATGTGCATATTTATATGCAAATAATGTGCCATTATATAGGGCACTTGAGAATCTGTGGATTTTGGTATCTGCTGGGGTCCTGGAATGAATACCCTGGAAATACCCAGGGAAAAGTGTGTAAGAGATTGTTCGTAAACTGGGGCATTTCAGGAAGGTGTAAGAGCATAATTATATAGTGAGTTGGGATAGAAGAGCCTAGAGTAAGTTCAAACAAGCTATTCTAGAGCAACAGTTTAAGATGTGAGGAGATGGACCCATCAATAGGGTGTTTTGTGAGAAAACAGAACATGGTAGGAGACAGATCAACAGATCAACAATGAAGGAAGGAATGTGGGAAATGATGATTAGCCCCAAACTCCAAGAGTTTCCTATTTAACCTGAATTCAGTAGGACTCACTTACTGAATGAGAGTATTTCTTCCTGGGGAAGAATTAATTTGTACATTCATTCAGCCCAGATTCACTGAGCACTTACTATATTTCAGATAGTGTTCTAGCTGAGGAGGATAAAGCTGGGAGCAAGAGGACAGGAGCCCTCCCTGTCTCTCTGGGCTCCCCTTGAGACGAATGCAAGACACCAGAGCATCTAACACATAAAACTTCAGATAGTGAACTGTTGAAGATACAGTAGGGTCAGGGGTCCTGGGTGGTTCTCTCTGGAGGGGGTATGCAGGAAGAACTCTCTGGAGGGGACCTTTGAGACCTGAATGAAGACATCTGTGATGACGCTTGGAAGAGAGCTTTGGAGGCAAAAGAAGAATGAGTGAGACTAGAACACACCGGTGTGGATTTGTTTGGTGTTCAGACGCTCAGTCATGTCTGACTCTTTGCGACCCCATGGACTGCAGCACACCAGGCTTCCTGTCCTTCACCATCTCCCCGCGAGTTTGCTCAAACTCATGTCCACCGATCGAGCTCATGATGCCATCCAACCACCTCGTCGTCTGTCGTCCCTTCTCCCCTTCTCCTCCAGTCCTTCCCAGCATCCGGCTCTTTGCTAACGAGTTGGTTCTTCGCATCAGGTGGTGCGGATAAGGGAGGGCACAAAGGTCTCGGGCGGAGCGGGCAGGATGAGAAATCAGAGGAGTGACGGGTGAGAGTCAGCCAGGGCCAGAGCGCTTGCAGGTCTGAGCGCCCGTGATGGTTAAAGAACCTCCCGGCTGCCCCGTGAGGGACGGACTAAAGGGGGCAGAGCGCAGACCGTCCATTTATCAGGCACCTTATTTCGGACTTTCCCTGCCACCTTTGTCCTCCAAGGTAACTGCCTATTTATTGGAACGCGAACTCCCCTCAGGTGTTCCGGCAGCTTAGGTCAAAGGCAGGTCCACGGGTCAGCCGCTGGACCAGGTGACTGATCCGGCGCCCGGAGGCGGGCCTGGGGCTCCCTGGCTCCGCGCGAGGGATGCGCGCGGGTCGGCCTCGCTTCGCCCGGGCGCCTTCCACCTCCGAGCGGCCTTGCCCTGACCTGCTTCCCGGGAATGCCGGGCCGCCTGTCCCCAGTCCCAGCCGGACGTGAGCTCCTCTGGCTTCTAGCGGGGTTCCCCGGCAGCTCGCACTGGGGATGCGGATCCAAAACCCACCCTCTGGCCTCGGCTCGCTGAAAGGGGGCGGGTGGGGGCGCGAACCTTATCTCGGGCTCCGCCTCCGGGGCCGGGAGCGTCCCGCGCGCTCCGCACCGGCCGCCCGGGGCAGACGGGCTCCGGGCTCCGGGACGGGAGAGCGGCCGACCCGCTCCGGCCCAGGTGGTGGCAGGGCCGCGGCCGGTCACTTCCAGGACCCCCGAGCCCCCGCGGGGCTCGCCGCTGCCGCGACAGCACCCCTGAGCAGGGACGCGCGCCAGGTAAGGCGGCCCCTGCTCCCCTGTCCCGGCCGTGACGGCGAACCGGGGACCTCGGGCTGGAGCTCCGGCGTCTGCAGGGTGCAGTTTCTTCCCGCGCGTGCGGAGGCAGCGGGTGAACCGGCGGGCAGCGCCGGCGCCCGGCACGGAGGCTGGGACCCGGGATCTGCCCCGCACAGTTCCTGGGTGGTCGCATGATCCCCGGAGCCTCTCTGGACTCTGATTTCTGCTCGGAGCATTCTGGCCTCTGAAAATGGATGGTGCGCGGTGCTTCACTCCCCTAAGCTCAGCTCTCGGGGACGCGGTCTTTCTAGAAGGGGCTCTGGTGTCCGCACGTGCGGCGCCAGGAGCGTGTTGCCGAGCGCAGGGTGGCGGGCTGTGCGCGGTGCCCCGCAGGTTCTCTGAGACTGCGGCCCGGGAGGCTCACTCCGGGGAGCGTGAGCCGGGGAGCGTGAAAAATCCGGGGCCGGGACAGCACCCAGTCAGTTGTATCGGAATCTGTGGGAGTGGGCTACACACTTCCCAGGTGACTGCCAGGTGGTGTGGCTTTGGGAACCAGTGGGTGAGAGCCCTGCTTCTCCAAGGAAGGGGTGTCTCTTGGCAGCAGCAGCAGCCTCCCCTGGGAACTTTCAGAAATGCAAACTCTGGGGCCCCGCTTGGCAGGCGCAGACTATCCGAATCTGAAACTGCGGGGTAGGGACCAGCCCTCTGTGTGTTCCTGGACCCTGCAGGTCACGCTAGCGCTGGCTCACGGTAGAGGGCTCTGGGTCGGGTTTCAGTGGAGGGAAGGGCAGACGCCTTTGGATCTCCTTCCAGAGAAGGGAGGAAACAGACCCCTTTTCTGAAAATCTTAGATATTTATCGGTAGGGTTCTACCCATATTAAAAAAAAAACAACAAAACGCCGCGGACTTTTGGAGGATTCTGAAAAGGGCGGAGACTTAGCCATCACCTGGAGCGAGTTTTCCTGTAGTAAACATTTTCTATTTTTAAGAGTTGAAAGGAAGCCAAAGAAGACATGCACCTAAGAATCTCCTGGCTGCANGAAGGGAGGAAACAGACCCCTTTTCTGAAAATCTTAGATATTTATCGGTAGGGTTCTACCCATATTAAAAAAAAAAAAACAAAACGCCGCGGACTTTTGGAGGATTCTGAAAAGGGCGGAGACTTAGCCATCACCTGGAGCGAGTTTTCCTGTAGTAAACATTTTCTATTTTTAAGAGTTGAAAGGAAGCCAAAGAAGACATGCACCTAAGAATCTCCTGGCTGCAATAACACCAACGCTTGGCCCCTGATGGGGCTGCTCCCTATCATCCCTGTCATCAGTACACGTTACAGGACTCATATGAGGTATGAGCAACTGGAGGTTTCAGGGATTCATGCCAGCTCTCCAGAGTGCAAGGAAATTCAGCCTTGCAGGTCTCTGAATTCTCTGAGTGGCTCCTTTTTTTTTTTTTTTTTAATAGAGATCTGAGATTTCAAAACTTTGGCGAAAAAAAAAATTCCAGCTGTTCGTAAGTCGTTAGTACAGAACTAGAATGACTTTGCAAATAGGCTTAAATGGATCTGAAAATCTGATGCTGGAGAAAAAGCTAGAAGAGGCGTGACTGCGGTCCTAGCACGTGTGTGCTGGGTGAACACTGCTCGGAGAACAGTTGCTTTCCAAGCTGCTATTGTCAGAGCCAACTTGTGATGAAATATAGAGACCTTTAAGGGGCAGGTTCTAAGCTTGTGTTTAGAGAACTGGGGGTAATACAGATTGTGGTGAGGACTAGGAGCCTTGATCTGAGGCCCAAGCTGAGGGTTCAAGATCTGTTCTTCTGATTCTCTGAGCTCTGGGGCAGGGGTATACCTCTGTGAGCCTCACCTTCCTCATCTGCAAAATGTGCACTGCCACAGTTCTTGTGCTGTCAGAGTTAAAGGAAATAATGCTTCCAGCATAGTCAATGAAATATTTGCTAGTCCAAAATGTGCACGCACACACAGACACACACCCCAACTAAAAAGAAAAGAAAGACCTAATCCCCAAACACTTTGAATGAAAACTATGTTGAGAACATGGTCACATTTTTTATTTCCATGTATTTATGTGTCAGCCTCACCCTTAGAATTTACAGTTTTTCCTTCTTACTAGAATCTGAATATATGGATATCCTCTAATTATCTTCCTAATTTAACTCTATGTTTTATATAGAAGTTTCTAGAAAAAGTTTTTTTCTAGTAGATTATCTTCAAGTCAACAGCCTAGTTTTTAATCTACTCACTGTGTATGGTAAAGGATTTTACCATCTGGTGGAATTCATAATCTTCACATTCAAATTTAAACAGCCTTAAATCTGGCTCTCCAGAATATCATTCCTTATAAAAGACAGTTCAAATGGTAGGCCTGGCATGCTGTGGCTTCCAAGAACATCAGTTTAGAAGTCCTACCTGGTGTTTCCTAGGTTCTTGAGAGAGAAAAAAATGAAACCTTATCCAGTTACATCAAGGTTTGTTCCAGACAATGTGAGAGAGAGCAAGTTGAGGACACAGTAAGGACAAGCCTCAACTGGCATAAAGGGCAGGTGGGGCCATTGAACTGTCCTTTTCTTTCTTAGCTGCAATAATTTCACAGTGCTTCAGAACCACACACAGAAGAAGCAACTCCTTTTACAATATTTGATTGGAACTGATCTGGGTGATCCTCTTAGAACCAGAGTTCTAGAAAAAAAAAATGAGGATTAATTCCAAAAAATATGCCACATGATTCTGTACTTTGAAATGCGTCTCGATTCACCTTTAATTTTAGTGATAAGTTGACTATTAGATTTCCAACTTAGGATGCAATTTTAGGACTCATCTTCCATCTTTAAATGTAAGAGATTGTACTCTTTCTGTTAACAGTCTTCTGTGACTTCTAGAAGACTAAACATAACACAGGTTTCAGCGCAGAAACATCTTGGTTACTCCATTCAGGAAATCAGGTCTTCATTAGGATACCTTGGAAGTTACAATATAATGTTATTAAATTGAATATGATTAGAATTTAATGTTATTAAATTAAATGTAATTGTAACTTAATGTAAGTAGGGTTTTCTTTTTGGCTTACTATTCATGAGATGAGGAATGGCTCTGGGCATGAAAGTGAAGATCAGAGGCACTTCTCTTCATGGGGAAAGTGAAGGCATGTGGAAGCAAATTAAGAGGCTCAATAATCAAATCATGTATCCTGGATAATTTAATTCAAGAGCTGAACATCTGTGATGTTGCAAGTCAGCGACAAGATGAGGCAGCCCAGTGAGTGGCCAGTTTGGAAAGATGCTAATACCCCATGGTGATTTCATGATCCTCTGCTTGCAGGCATAAGGGCTGGAGCAGAGATAATCATAAAGAAGTGAGCTTAATTGCCTTTATTTTTCATAACTTGGCTCACTTAGAAAGGTTCTGATTGTCTTCATTTCAGTTCATTTATTTTGATGGCCACTTTGTTCCAAAGTTGACGGTTTTACTGTTAAGGCCAACCTGGAAAGTCATGTGAGCAGAACACATCACAGGAAAGGGATACAAGTTTTTATTTTCTATTTATTATTTCTGGATTGTATTTCTCAGCATGCAGTAGTAACTCTTTAGTTTGTTTCATTAGCATTCTTGTGGGAAACAAGTTGAAATATTTATTCCTGGCAAGCCATCCAGTCTCTGTGGCCGAGCCTTCTCCATCTCAGTTATGGACACACGCTTTTCAGCCACAATGCCAAGCCTTGAGTCCTGACTGTCACTTACTGGTTGTTTGAACTTGGACCAGTTGTGTAACCTTTCCTTGTTTCTGTTTCCTCCTTAGTAAAATTGGGGTGCATGGATACTAAGTCGCTTCAGCCGTGTCTGACTCTTTGTGATCTCATGGACTGTAGCCCCCCAGGCTCCTCTGTCCATGGGATTTCCAGGCAAGAATACTGGAGTGGGTTGCCATGCCCTCCTCCAGGGGACCTTCCTGACCCAGGGCCCAAACCTGTGCCTCTTAAGTCTCCTGCATTGGCAGGTGGGTTTTTTTTTTTTTTTTTTTTTTACCACTGGCACCACCTGGGAAGCCCCCAAACTGGGGAATAGTACCTACATCAGGGGGGTTATCATGAGGAGTAAATGAGTCAGCGAACTTAAAGTTCTACTAACAGTAAATGTTTAATAAGTATTTCCTATCATTCCCCCTTGGAGGTTAATGGTTTAAGCTGATGCTCTCTTTTTCTCTTTTCACCTCTGAAAATTAGATCCTGAAAAGGCAGTGCTAATTCAGGCTATGTCATTTGATGCTTTTTCTGTTTAAGCTAGTAAGAGAATTTGTTTCTGAATAAATGAAGTCCTTCAACTTTCTTGGAAAATAACACAAACTTCTGAACAACATTCTAAAAGTTCCCAGATGCTGCTACTGCGGGCCTGAGACCGCACTCGGAGAATGACTGCTTCACCCACTAGGTCCCAAACTGGACTAAACATTGGAATCATCTGGTAGCATGTTGATGCCCAAACTGATTAAAAAGTTAATCAGTTTGGTTAATTTATTGTGAAATATAGTTGTCATGTGCTTTGAAAAAGAGAGTCTGTGTAACATTACACCTTACCTGTCTATATGGAATTCCTATGTACTCATAGCATTTTTAGGGATATTATAATTCGTCCAACTGCATTGGGGAAACAGTCTTGGGGACCTCATTCTTGGCTAAAAGCACAGGAACAGTCGGTGGTGGCACCAGATAACAACAGGCTTCCTGTATTTCGCTCAGTACATTTTTCATTCAACTGCCTTGTCTTCTGAAAAATCAGATAATGTGGTAGAAGCACATAATAAGAATCCTATGGACCTGCCTGTCTCCCTTGACCCAGTTTGATTTTGATTTCAGGGTTATTTATTGAAAAGCTTTTCTAAATGAAAATTCACTGACATCACCATAGCTAAGTGTAAGAAAATAAACATATAGCTAGCCATTGTGAAAAGGATGAGTTTTTTTCTAGCTAGGTTAAGGATCTAGTTGAGTTTTTCCTCTTTGTTGTTACTTTAGCAGTTTGGCTTTTGCTAATGAAAAACTCAGAGGTATCTGAAAATTTCAGGAAACATGGACAGTTTTCTCAAGTCCAAGTTTGGTGACCTTCTGGGAATCCTGCCAGGTTCTTGTGTTTGATTCACTGTTGAATTTTTGTTTTGACTTGTTTTGTTTTGATATAGGTCAGTGTAGCCATGATTGCAGTGTTACCTTACCCGTTAACTGTTTGTTTTTACAGTTATTGGTGTCAAGAAGAAAAGATTAAGAACTGATACAATTTTCTTTTTAAATTCCAAGTAAAAACTTCTAGTGAAGTTTGAGCTTTATAGGAAGTTCTCCTAAATATATTCTTTAGAAATGTAGCCTTTTACATTTTATTATGTAACGGGGGTAGATAAAAACAAACACGCAGAATATCCATTTTACATTTTTATGGTAACTTTCAAATCTATAGGTGATTCAATGAAACAAAGTATTGAATGTTTTATAAATGCTAAACCTTGCTGTATTTCTCTACTAAATTAGGAAGAGGCAGTTTGATTCCAACTCAAGGGGTTGTCTAGGCACTCAGCAGTACCCAGAATTAGATACAATATTAAAGATAAGGAAAGGAGGAACATTCTTTGTAAGTGTTCAGCCAATAATCACACTGTAGTGAAGTATTTGTCCAGCTTGACTGTCCCCTGGGATTCAGAGAAGTTACTTTGTTCAGTTTAGGAAGTCTATTGAGAGCCAATTGGCAGTTTTCTTTTTTCAAATGGAAAGCTCCTTTTAATTTATTATATAAAAATAGCACTTTGTACCTATTTTTAAGTGAAAAAAGGTATAAGGCAAAAATAGTTTTGATTTAAATTTATGAAAATCAACAAGCGTGGCATGATGCGTTACTGTGTTTCTTTTCAAACCATTTTGATTCTCATTTGACATAATATCTTGAATTAATCTTTAGAAAGGGCTGAATATGACTTTTTAAAAAATATGATTGAAATATAGTTGATTTCCAATATTATATTAGTTCAAGGTGTACAGCACAATATTCAGTTATGCATATGTATAAAATATATATGTGTGTATATAGGTATATATGTTCTTTTATAGGTTATTACAAGATATTGAGTGTAGTTCTCTGTGCTATACAGTAAGTCCTTGTTGTTTATCTATTTTATGAATAGTAGTGTATATCTGTTAATACCAAATGCCTGATTTATCCCTCCCCCCTTTCCCCCTTTGGTAATGGTAAGTATGGTTTTTGTTTCTGTGGGCCTATTTCTGTTTCGTAAATAGGTTCAATTGTATGATGTTTAGAGTCCACGTATAAGTGGTGTCATATGGTCTTTGTCTTTCTCTGCCTGACTTACTTCACTTAGTATATAATCTCTAGGTCTATCCATGTTGCTGCATATGGCGTTATTTCATTCTTTTTTATGGCTGACTACTATTCCATTCTGTAGGTAGACCATATCTTTATTCAGTGATAGTTCATAGCAGCACTATATACAATAACCAAGACGTGGAAGCAACCTGTGTCCATTAGGAGATGAATTTGATTTGAATTTATATTTTGGCAAGAAGTAGAGAAGTCAGCCCAGAGGGAGCACTGTGGTGAAGAGAAAAACCCAAGGTCCTGAGAATGAGGATGACTCCTCCAATTCTCTGTAGAAATGCCCCCCACCCCTTTTTCTTTCTGACAGTGCCTTTCCAGCCTTTCATAGTTCCTTTTCTTTTCTTTCCCTGTTGAAATCACTTGTTAGGCATCACTTCTGGACTAAAGTTTGAAATGAGAGAGAGTGAAAGATGCTTTGTGAGGAGCAGAGATGCCAAGGTAACTGTCTTAGGTAGAGTGGTTCATACGTTTCCTACTTAAGTCCCTTTGGAATGAGGAGGGAGCAGGGATGAAAAGAAAACATGGGATTCAGAACTCTTTTTTTTTTTTCCTTTATCTTTCCTTTAAAAAAAAAATTTATTTATTTATTTGTTACTTTACAATATTGTATTGGTTTTGCCATACATCAGCATGAATCCACCACAGGTGTACACATGTTCCCAATACTGAACCCCCCTCCCACATCCCTCCCCGTACCATCCCTCTGGGTCATCCCAGTGCACTAGCCCCAAGCATCCTGTATCCTGCATCAAACCTAGGCTGGCGATTTGTTTCTTAGAACTCTTGATGAGATATGGAGGCACATGGAAACTTATTCAAACTCCTGTATAACTTAGTGGTGGCAAGTTTGTCAATGTGGAATGTGACCTACAATCTAAGTTATATGTTGTTTTCATTCTGCCATTTGAATAATAGCAACAGTATTTGTACATGAAGTACTAAATAAATAGACATACATTATTGCCAAGATGGCTGTGGACCAGGAAGTGAGAAACCTGGTTTCTCATCCCAGTCTACCACTAACTTACTAAATCAGTTGCTTATCAGAAAAGCCTGTAGTAAAACAGACTTGGTAGGCGTGATTGTAAAGTCTTCTTTCATTTTCTTTTTCTTGGTGAAAATCACCATTTGAGACCATCATGGATCATGTGAAGAGTTGTAGCTTAGACCATCTGTGTTCAGAGGTGAAGTCAGTTCGAGTAAAATTTAGTCTCTGGAGAAATGTAGCATTCATTCCAAAAATTCCTATAACAATATTCTTGAGTGTTTTCTGAAGATGGATGTTACTGTGCGTGGGAAATAATGAGATAGCAGATCTTTTTATTTCAAGAAAATTGTATTTTTCTTTTCATGATGCCTAAACAAACTTTTTTGGCCTCCATATGGGAATTATATAAAACATATTCACTGGTCTTTTCAACACTTGGAAAAAAATTCTTATTCTTAAGTATGGGTTTATAAGTGAAATCATATTTATATGAGTAATCATATTATATTTTTGAGGCTCAAAATTGTATGTTTCCCAAAATGTTAACAGTTGCATTTTGGAGGTAGTATGATAGATATTTTCTTTCCTGATTTTCTTTGTTTCCTCTATTTTTTAATATACATGTATTACCTTTATAATGCAAAAAAATAAATGCATAACTACATGCTTTTTAGAGGAAGCATATGAAATGGTAATTTTGAATACTAATACAAATGAGTGATAATGATGTTACAATATGATTCGTTTACATTTCTATAATTCACAAAGTACTTGTGTGAGATGTACTTTGAAATACCAGACACACTAGTAAGAGATAGTAAAATTTGGTGAAAATAATAGGCGTGATTTTTATTAAAAGCAGGACATCACTTTCTTACTCCTTGTGAGTGCCAAAAGAATATTATGTATTCTAATCCTGTAAAGCCTTCAAGGATTATAGCTGAGATCGGGGTTGGGGGGGTATGTAGTCGTGGCCCTGCCACTTAGCACCTGTGTGATCTTGTTCATGGTTCTTAACCTTTTAAAGCTTAATTTGCCCATCTGTCAAGAGAGGATCAAAGGACCTACTTCATGCTGTGGTCGAGAGCGTTCAGTGGAATAATTCATACAAACTCTTAAACACAGTGCCCGGCAAGGAAAGGTACTCAAATTAGTTATTACCGCAAGCGTGATATTCTTGCTACTTCTGATCTTGTTCACACGTCTGCTTTGGATATCTGCCTTGTGGAAAGCTTGCTGCTTCATTAGATGAGGATATCCTCCAGGCAGCCTGGGTCATGGCGGAGAGGTGAACCCAGACTTTCACCTTTCTCCACTTTGTGCTGGGGATGCAGGGGAGCGTGTCTCCCGAAGCTAGCAGTGCTCTAGGGGTGCCAACAGAGGCTTTGCAGAGCAACTCCTGTGATTCTGAGTACTCACTGTGGAGTCTGGGCGGCCAGCATCCTTTGCCATATGGCACAATCCCCAGTGGCTGTTGGGTGGAGTTGGAAGTGTCCTTAGGTCCAACCTGCTGCTGCACGTGGTTTGTCATGAGCTCCTAGATTTTAGCAGTTGTAGAGGTCTCGTTGGTCAGGGTCCTGGATAGTCCATCTTAGGCATGCATGTGTGAAGTCACTAGAGTCGTGTCTGACTCTCTGCAACCCTATGGACTATGACCTGCCAGGCTCCTTTGTCTATGGGATTCTCCAGACAAGAATACTGGAGTTGGGTTGCCATGCTCTGCTCCAGGGGATCTTCCCAACCCAGGGATCAAACCTGCATCTCTTATCTCTCCTGCGTTGGTAGGTGGGATTTTTTACAACTAGCGCCACCTGGGGAGCTTGACTCCCTCTTTTGGCTCTTTGAAAATTAGAAGATTGCTTTGTTTCCAGGCAGATGCAACTCTGGGTTTCAGTATCCAGGTGCCTCCTCAACTAGAGACCTTTGTGTGGCCATAGCCGAGAATTTTATGTATCTGTATAGGATATGTGTTAATTCATCCACTAGGCAAATATTTTTCCAGCTCTTTCCATAAATTCCAGATCCTAGAGATGCAGCAAAAATGAGACAGAATCCCTGTCCTCCAGGACTCATAATCTCTTTGCAAATTTCACTGTGTCTGCTTTGTCTATCAGGGTTGGTATCCTATCACAGAACTCTTAACCCTACTACATTGCTGCTCTCAGTAGAGTGCTTCAAAGAGGGTGTCATGGTTGATTTCATATGTTAATTGCTCCCATACCCACTAATCTGAAGGTTTATTATTGGGGGTCCCTGGTTGGGTCTATGCTCTTCTCAAAACTGTGATGAACTCTATATGTATAATGTATATCAGTAAGTTTCTACAAAGTGTTTAGGCACATAGTCTACCAATCTAAAAACTAAACAAAAACCCATGATGAACTGAATTGAAGTGATCATGGCTTAAAATAGAAGGAAGTTATGGAGACGCTGGGAAAATCAGAATCAATTATTTTTAGACACCACATATCAGAGCCTTGAAAAAAAATGTAAATATTTTTGAGCTCTGATTCATTCTCAATTATTTAAGTGAATGTCTGGCCAGTTACCAATATAGGCTAGTGAGAGCCATTTGTGCATCTGTATTTCCTTAACTGTGCCTCGAAATATTTTTAATTTTTAGCTGGATAGTGTAATTTCACATTGGACATTTTTCAGCCAGACCTATTACATCATTAAATGCTAAGCTTGAGTAGTACAATGAGTTTGTGTGTTTTAAATGTTTCTACATCATCTTGGATAAGGCTGCCAAGTTGAATTTCATATCTCCTATCTAGAAGCCTGCCATGTTATCCATACTTGAGCCTAAAACAGTTTAAGTAAGACTAGTGAAACAATTATACTTTCATATTTTCAAACGCTTTGAATACTAATGACTTTAAGAATAAATGTGTGCATGTTTTCCACTTCATTCCATCTTCAACTTTTCCACAAAGATGAGCGTGTATCATAAAGAGAGCTGCAAGAAGAGCCTTCTTCTCTATAGTTGTTTTCATGTTGCCAATCCTTAAGCAAGGCCAATCTATTTCTCAAGACAGTGTCCTCAAGGAATCCGATTATTACAGGGTCACCATCTTCTCAAGTGCAGGGAAGAAGAATCCTTCTCCAGAGGGTAAGACTCTGCTACTTTTACTGTTCAGTTCTATCACTCAGTCATGTCCGACTCTTTCCAACCCCATGGACTGCAGCACACCAGGCCTCCCTGTCCATCACCAACTCCCGGAGCTTACTCAAATTCATGTCCATCAAGTCAGTGATGCCATCCAACCATCTCATCCTCTGTCGTCCCCTCTTCCTCCTGCCTTCAATCTTTCCCAGCATCAGGGTCTTTTCTAATGAGTCAGTTCTTTGCATCAGGTGGCCAAAATATTGGAGTTTCAGCTTCAGCATCAGTCCTTCCAATGCATATTCAGGACTGATTTCCTTTAGGATGGACCGGTTGGATTTCCTTGCAATCCAAGGGGTTCTCAAGAGTCTTCTCCAACACAGTTCAAAAGCAACAATTCTTCAGTGCTCAGCTTTTGTTATAGTCCAACTCATATCCATACATCAGTTCAGTTCAGTTGACCAGTTGTGTCCAGCTCTTTGCAACCCCATGGACTGTAGCACACCAGGCCTCCATGTCCATCACCAACTCCCGGTGTTTACTCAAACTCATGTTCATTGAGTCGGTGATGTCATCCAGCCATCTCATCCTCTTTCCTCCCCTTCTCCTCCCACCTTCAATCTTTCCCAGCACGAATGAATCAGTTCTTCACATCAGGTGGCCAAAGTATTGGAGTTTCAGCTTCAGCATCAGTCCTTCCAATGAATATTCAGGACTGGTTTCCTTTAGGATGGACTGGTTGGATCTCTTTGCAGTCCAAGGGACTTGCAAGAGTCTTTTCCAACACTACAGTTCAAAAGCATCAATTCTTCGGCACTCAGCTTTCTTTAGAGTCCAACTCTCACATCCATACGTGACTACTGGAAAAACCATAGCCTTGACTAGATGGACCTTTGTTGGGAAAGTAATGTCTCTGCTTTTTAATATGCTGTCTAGGTTGGTCATAGCTTTTCTTCCAAGAAGCAAGCATCTTTTAATTTCATGGCTACAGTCACCATCTGCACTGATCTTGGAGCCCTAAAAAATAAAGTCTGTCACTATTTCCATTGTTTCCCCATCTGTTTGCCATGAAGTGATGGGACCAGATGCCATGATCTTAGTTTTCTCAGTGTTGAGTTTTAAGCCAGCTTTTTAACTCTCTTCTTTCCCTTTCATCAAGAAGTTCTTTAGTTTCTCTTCACTTTCTGCCATAAGGGTGGTGTCATTGGCATATCTGAGGTTATTGATGTTTCTTTGAGCAATCTTGATTCCAGCTTGTGTTTCATCCACCCTGGCATTTCTCATGATGTACTCTGCATAAGTTAAATAAGCAGGGTGACAGTATACAGCCTTGACATACTCCTTTCCCTATTTGGAACCAGTCTGTTGTTCCATGTCCAGTTCTAACTGCTGCTTCTTGACCTGCATACAGATTTCTCAGGAAGCAGATCAGGTGGTCTGGTATTCCCATCTCTTGAAGAATTTCCCACAGTTTGTTGTGATCCACACAAAGGCTTTGGTGTAATCAATAAAGTCTACTTTTACTGTAGACAATTTCAAATTTTGACTTTTTTCCTTTTAAAATCTTTCTCCTGGGGGTTGTTTTCTCAGAGCCATTTCTTCACGTGTGCTAACAGGGAAAGAAAGAAGGCATATTTTATTATCTGCAAAAGCTGCAAGAATGGGTTTCAGTTTCTGGGATCATTGTCCTCACTGGGGAGTTGCCTGTGTGCTCAGTTGTGCAGTCGTTTTGTCTGACTCTTTGTGACCCCAGGAACTGTAGCCCACGGACTGTGGCCCACCAGACTCCTCTGCCCAAGGAGTTTTCCAGGCAAGAATATTGGAGTGGGTTGCCATTTCCCACTCCAGGGGATCTTCCTTACCCAGGGATAGAACCCTGTGTCTCTGGCATTGGCAGGCAGATTCTTTATCACTGTGCTATCTGGGAAGCCCCCATTAGGGAGTTGGGAAGTTTTAAATGCAAAAACAAGGAATTTTGATATATCAAAAGGGCAGAGGGGAGACAAGTGCTCCCAAGAAAGCTGTTATTGCCTTTCTTCCCATTCACAAAAAGGAGCTACTGATAATTGTAAAAATGTTGATTCTGTGCTGTGGGTGGGGGGTGGGGGAGGGAGTGATGAGTCAGCAAGCTCCCTGGCTCCCTGGGTACCTGGTAGTCTGAGGTTGCTTATGGTATGATTGGGAGATGAACTACTTCAAATATAAGTCTGGAAGCAAAGTGAGGCTCCAAATGGTTTAATGCTGGAGGTCAGTGCCAGGGAAGATTTGGTCTGTGTCATACTTTGCTTCATGGACAAGGTGTGGCATGAGCCTGCTTCTAGAAGCATGGTTCAGTTTAGACACACGCAATAGTCAACATAAATCATAGGGCTGGAAATTACCTTACAAGTAATTGTCATTTGTGATACAAATGTTTTTTATACGAATGCCGCTTGATGCCTTAATCTCTCCCAATAGCATAACTAATGAGCACATGATCTGTTGCCAGATACCGTTAAGGATGGGAAACTTACAGCTTTAAACAGCTTTATTTATTAAAAATGATTTTCTTAGGTTAAACTGAAAATTCCTCCTTAGATTGACAATGCACTGGTCCTAATTCGGTGCTCTAGGAGTAACAGGAACAAAAAACATCTCTTCCATTTCAAATCCAGCCTTGCCAGGATTTGAAGACAAGTGGAACATGGTATTCTAAAACTGCTTCTTTCTTACTTTGTCTTTTGCGTGGTTTACAGTCACTTCTCCAGCCTGGTCAACCTTCCCTGGACATGCTGAATATTGATTCTTTCTGACCATTGGTTGCTGAATAGAAGGGTGTAGCCCTGCTCTTTTCTCACTGTGGCCCAAGAGCAAACTAATTTTTGGCAGCTAGCTCACACAAATGACTTCAGTTTGCCATTAGCTAAGGCCTTTTTGTCTGCTCAGACCTCCTGCTGTTAGGCCAATGGATTCCTTTTAAGCATTCCACAATCCAAATTTTGGATCCCAGGGTTTTCATGCATTTCTTTTGAATTTTGTCTTATTGTAATTGGTTCATTATTTATCCAGGTGAGATCTTATCCACAGGCTTCCTTTCAATCAGTTAGAAATCTATTTTAGCTTTTCTTTATCTAGAAACTTGATTTGCATGTCATCATTTTCTTCACTCAGATTATGGATAACCAATGAACTTGGCAGGACACATGGCAGAATTCTAAAATATCTCGCCAGAAACCTCTTGCCAGGTTGGCAGCCACTGTTACTCACCATGGGAGAGCCATTGGATTAGTTTTCTATCCAGACTGCATTTATCTGCTCTCGTTTTTAAAGTGTCTTAAGTACAGTCTTCTCATGCTATCAGCCTTATGCGTGTGCGTGCTAAGTTGGTTCATTCGTGTCTGACTCTTTATGACCCTATGGACCATGGACCATAGTCCATAGGCTCCTCTGTCCATGGGATTCTCCAGACAAGAGTACTGGAATGGGTTGCCATATCCTCCTCCAGGGGAATCTTCTTGACCAGCGACTGAACCCACGTCTCTTATGTCTCCTGGATTGGTAGGAGGATTCTTTACCACTAGTGACACAGAGAAAGCCCAATCCTATCCAAAAAGTACAGGTCACACTGTGCAGCACAGGGAACTCTGCTCAATATTCTGTAATAACCTGTATGGGGAAAGCATCTGTTAAAGAATGAATGTGTGTCTATGTATGATTGAACCACCATGCTGTACACCTGAAACTAACAACATTGTAAATCAGCTATACACCAATACCACTTTTTAAAAAGGAAAAAGTGCAGGTCAGTTTAATGTGATTTATTCTTGGTAGTTAAAAACATTGTGTAACATTTAGGACATATTCCTTTTGTAAGGTTTGTAAGTGCTTGCAAAAAGGAGTGACGTTTAGAATGTTTAACAACCAGAAGAGCCAGGGCACCAACCTTGCAGCTCGGGCACAGGGCCGTCAGAGGAGACGTCAGGGCAGCCAGCTGACAGCTGATTTAATCCCTCAGCCTTTCGGGTTTCCCAGAAGCCCACGTGCTCTTGATCTTCAGTGGTATTTCTTTTCTCCTTTCTGTAAGTTTCTGCTGTTTATTACTGGGGCTTTGAGCACTGGTCTATATCTCACAAATGAAGATATATTGTGAAACAGACCTAAAAGTGAGAATCGGTGTGATTTGTTTAAGGGCTTGATGGGAAGGGAGGGTTTATTGAAGGGAGAGCTGGAAATATTTCCAAATACAGGACCTGGAGCCCTTCTGTAGAAATGGTCACTGAAGCAGAGAGGGTGGTGGTGTTTCCGGCTGAGCACGAATCTGTCAATCACAAGCTAACCAGAAAAAGTCTAGACGATGAAGACCAATCAAGACAGATGCTATCTTTTGGGAGACAGTGAAGAAATTTTGCCAAGGGCACTGTAAAAGGATTGATTATCTCAAGGAAGGGTAACTCTCATGGAGGGTATGATCTTAAGCAGAAGGAGATAAAGGAGCAGGGTATGGGGGTGGGTGAGAGGAGGCATTTCTTTGGAACCTGAGGAGGTCACTGATACTGAGGTGAGTGTTTCCATAATGGTGAGTATGTACATACAACTTTATTGAATTTTAGAGAAAATGAATGATGAACATTTGAAGCTGTAAGATGAGTATAATAATTACTTGAGATGTATGGTCAATAGAAAACAGTAGGGAAAAACCTAGAGTGGGCAGATTTAAGCAGAGAAACATAAACTTTCTGCCTTCCTGGTTAATGTTGTTGTATTGTTCAGTGGCTAAGTTCTGTCCTTCTCTTCATGGCACCATGGTTTGCAGCACACCAGCTTCCCCGTCCTTCACTATCTCCCAGAGCTTGCTCAAACTCATGTCCATTGATGCCATCCAACCATCTCATCCCCTGTCACACCTTTCTCCTCCTGACCTCAATCTTTCTTTCCCAGCATCAGGATCTTTTCCATTAAGTCGGCTCTTCGCACCGGGTGGCCAAAGTATCGGTGCTTCAGATTCAGCATCAATCCTTCCAACGAATATTCAAGGTTTCTTTAGGATTGACTGGTTTGATCTCCTTACTGTTCAAGGGATACTCAAGAGTTTTCTCCAGCACCGCGGTTCAAAAGCATCAATTCTTTAGCGTTCAGCTTTCTTTATGGTCCAACTCTCACATCCAGATGTGTCTACTGGATGGACTGTTGCTGACAAAGTGTTGTCTCTGCTTTTTAATATGCTGTCTAGGTTTGTTATAGCTTTTCTTCTAAGGAGCAAGCATCTTTTAATTTCATGGCAGCAGTCACCATCCACAGTGATTTTGGAGCCCAAGAAAAGAAAATCTGTCATTGTTTCCATTTTTTTCCCCATCTATTTGCCATGAATTGATGAAATTGGTTGCCATGATCTTGGTTTTTCGATTGTTGAGTTTCAAGCCAGCTTTTCCACTCTTCTTTTCACCCTCATCAAGAAGCTCTGTTGTTCCTCTTTGCTTTCTGCCATTAGACTGGTATCATCTGCATATCTGAGGTTGCTGATACTTCTCCTGGCAATTTGGATTCCAGCTCATGAGTTATCCGGCCCAGCATTTTGCATGATGTACTCTGCATAGAGGAAAGGGAAATAGGAATCCACTCCAGCATTCTTGCCTGGAAAATCCCATGGACAGAGTAACCTGCTGGGCTACATTCCATAGGGTGCAAAGAATCGAACATGACTGAGTGCGCCTGCGCACACACACATGTACACAGTGTATAGAAGTTAAATAAGCAGGGTGAACATATACAGCCTTGACATACTGCTTTCCTAATTTTGAACCAGTCCATTGTTCACGTCTGGTTCTAACTGTTGCTTCTTGACCTGCATCCAGGGTTCTCAGGAGACAGGTAAGGTGGTCTGGTGTTCCTATCTCTTTCAGAATTTCCCAGTTTTTTGTGATCCACACTGTCAAAAGCTTTAGTGTAGTCTGTGAAACAGAAATAGATGTTTTTTTCCCCCCTGGAATTCCTTTGCTTTTTCTGTGATCCAATATATGTTGGCAATTTTGCCTCTGGTTTCTCTTCCTTTTCTAAATCCAGCTTGTACATCTGGAAGTTCTCAGTTCACGTACTGCTGAAGCCTAACTTGAAGGATTTTGAGCATCACTTTGCTAGCATGTGAAATGAGCATAATTATATGCTAGTTTGAGAATTCTTTGGAATTGCTCTTCTTTGGGAATGGAATGAAAACTGACCTTTTCCAGTCCTTTGGCCACAGCTGAGTTTTCCAGATTTGCTGACATATTGAGTGTAGCACTGGTTAATACTGCAGTTTCATTATTATGAAATATTCCTTCATTACAGAGAATAATTAGTATATCAGTGTGAATGCACATTTCTGCCTTAAGTATTGTGCCATACCTTGCCTGGAAGACCCTTACAGCTCTGTTATTCCAGTGGTGATTTATTTGCGGACTGCCCTCTACGCAAAAGTACAAAGATTTGTGTCCCTCTGATTTTAGAAATATTCAGTCCTGCTGGCCATTTCTGAATCTGTGAAGGGAAGGAATATTGAATAGAAGGAAGAGGGAGGGTAGGTATGAGGACGCAATGTGGAAAGTTTTCTGTGGACCATTGTGAATCCCAAATATGACCTTCCGGAAGGTTGTAGGCTATCATTTCACCTCATTTTAATTCCTAAACTGCAAAAGGGAAAGGGGGTGGGGAGAGAGGTACCTTAGGAGATTGGTTATAGATATGACATATAGAATATTATATCTATTCTATATATAATAGAATAGATAAACAACAAGGAGCTTTGTGTAGCACAAGGAACTATACTCAACATTTTGTAATACCTATAAAGGAAGAGAATCTAAAGTTATATATATAATACTGAATGTCTGTGCTGTACACCTGAAACTAACATATCAACTATACTTTAATTAAAAATATAAAAAAAAAATACCTGAGTTAGGGAGCTCTTCTTCCCTAATGTTTGCCTTGTGTTTATTTTACAGAGTTAGTATTCTTACTAAAAGAAATACTGAGAGGGAAGACAAAGGTTTGCAACACATTGATCAGGTTATTTTTGACTCATTCATAGAGATGATTTAACGGGGGAGAGCAGTCTGGTTTTAGCTGTGGATCAGTTGGTGTTCATGTTGTGGTTCTAAAATCCTTAGAAGTGTCTGTGTTGGGAGGGACAATATCAGACAGTTGCCCTGTTACCAGCATCCATTTCCCTTTCTGTCTGGTGGTCTGCAGGTCTGAGAGTCTGAGGTTCAGTTGGTTGGTGGATCTATCAGTTGGTTTATCAATTCATTACCTCTTTTTCTTTCTTTCATTTTAGAAAAAGTATCTCTAGAATGGTTTATTATTCTGTTATTTTATAAGTAAGACATAGAAAAGATCCTAAATGTTCAGTATTAGAGACAAGGTTGATATATGCATTTATTATGCAATGGTGTTAAAAATGGTGTTTAACAGTAAATGTGTCTTTAGATATAAGTAGAAAATAGCAAACAAATTTATATATATAAATGTTCATGTCAAAATATTCAAAGGAAAATGGATACAGTTTTAAAACTTATTGCTTAGGAAATGAGTATTTTATAAATACAGTATATTCCCTTCTTGGCCCTGTTTAATCGTTTTTTGCCTTCTATTTTATGTGGTATGCCTATTTTGTTTTATTAGCATTTTCCTAGTGAATTATTTCTCTGACTGCTTATTTTCAACACTTGGTGTCACTGAATTTTAGGAGGATTTCTTATAAGAAGCATATAGGTGGACTTAAAAAAAAACATCTAAAATATTTCTAAATTCTAAATAGTCAAATTTAACTTGTTAAATTTAATTATGATTGCTAATATGTTTGAATTCTTTCTTTTCATCTTTATCTTTCTATGTCTATCTTGTTTTCTTATTCTTTATTATAATTGTTAGTTAGGTTTTCCATCTTTGTTTGGAATTAATTAAGTTTGCTTCATTTTCTCCCCCTACCAATTATCTCTGGAAGTTACATTCTTCTTTGTAGAATAGTGATTACTATTACATTTATATATATCAGTTAAAACTTGCATTTTCTTACCATGGGATAGCCAGTTGAGATCTATCCCTCCCCCCCAAATAACTTACTTATCCTATTTACATAACTTTTATCACTTTCACTGCACTCCATCCCACAGCCAGTACCTGATTTGAGGGTTTATGTTTTATTTCCAGAATGTTATTAATGTTTTTTTCAGTAACAACGTTATATTGACGTTTTTTATTTTGAAGGAATAGTTATTGGAGGGTGGCATGTTCATTGATTTTTAAGAAAATTTCTGTTTCACAACTAGCTCTTTCTTAGTTTTATCTTCTAGTGACTTTTTTTTGCAGAAATAGTAGACTTTTGAGTTCTTTAATCTTCAAATGTTCAAAATATTAAAAAATGAAAGTAGCTTTGGTTAAGTCCAAAACTATTTTCATGCATAACTTTGAAGATTTGGATCCATTATCTTTTGGCTTCACTTTTGTGCTAAGAAGTCTGCAGAAATCTGAATTTTATTTCTTTTTATATATCTTTTCTATGCCCACCTCCTCCCACTCCCCCTACCTTGGGATTTTTTGCTTTATCCTTTGAATTCTGATTTTTCACTAATACTGCTCTAAAAGATCTTTTTTCTCCCTGTTCAAGCAATTTGGTACTTTTGAGACCCTCTAAATCTGAAGATTAAAATCTTTATTTAGCTCTCAAAGCTTTTATTTTACCTTTTCTTACATTATTTCTACACATATATCATTGTATGTTTTCCTTCTGAAAACATTTTAAATATTTTGTAAGATCTGTGTCCTTTTGCTTGTGGTCTGGTAGAATTCTTCAGCTTGATTTTCCATCTAGGTACTTTCTTCTTCAATTATTTTCACATACATTTCTGAATATGTTAATATCTGTATTCAAACATTCTTACACACATCTCTAAATATGAATGACATCTAAGCTAGTCTTTTTCAGACTGTTATTAACTCTGTTTCTATAGGTGTTAGTTACTACATCTGCTGAGTTTGTGGGCTTGCTCTATGGTGCTGTCTCTTTTTATCATTCACATCTTTGTTTTTGCAGTTTCATATTTACTACTGTATGGGTATTTTTTTCCATTTATTGTAGCTTACCCTCAATGACTGTGGTTTGTACTACATACTGGTGTCATGTCATCTGGGCATGCTTATCCCCCATTCCTCTTGGGTTTGTTCATGGTGAACCTGAGTCAAGCTTTGCCCATCCAGTCCAAGAACCCACAGCTTCCCCAGGGATCCAAAGAAAGAGCTGCATAATGTCCAAGAAGCCATGGTTATTCCTCATTTTGTCCACCTCTCTCAGAGTGTGTTTCCTCTTCCTGCTCTGAGAACCTTCCATCTTTGAGCAAGCCTGCCTCCCCAGCAATATAGGCTGTGAAATTCTGAAAAGGCCACATCCAGTGTTACTCTGACAGTGTTACTCTAAAGTACCTGTAATTGTGGAATGGAACAAAAGTCATTTTAGCACTTGCTTTATTACTTCTGTTCTGAAGTGAACATTCTGGAGCAAGCAAATATCTGGACAGCCATAATTGCCCCCTTGGGCTCTTGTGTGATATGGCTTTAAGGATATTGTTTGCAATTTCTTGTGAATAGCATTTGGATGTTATAGGAAAATTAGAACATCTCCTTCTGGATAATGTCTGACATATTGTAATTCTGAGTCTGCTCTTGGCACTTGCTAGAGAAACGTCAGTTTCCCAACAGGAACAAAGTCCAGTGCAGCTGTTTCTGCTTTCACCATGGAATTTGAAAGTCTGTGTAAGAGACTGGATGTAACCAACCAGTTTGGGAGTGAACAATGGGAGTCATGAGAATTTCCCACATCATGAATTTCTTGCATTGTAGATGATAAATTTGATAGTAATAATACTGTCTTGAATTTGGGCATTATGATACCTTTGAGGGCTCCTTTCTGTAAGATTTTTAATGAATATAATTTTAATTATAAATATAATAATTTATAATTTTATAAATGTATCTTTATCACACTTATCTCACATTATAGAGACTTAAAGATATCTTTTAAAACACTTTCCACTGATCTCATTTGCCAAGGTGTGGACCAAAATATTTACAAAGTAGAATGATTTCTAGTTCTTGTGGGCTGGTTTTTCCTAGGAAATATTCGTTATTTACTCATTTTGAAGTATAGTGTTGTCATTTTCCAGAATACCAGGGATAGTTTTATTCAACTGTAAGAATGAAGCACACAGCTCAAATGCACATCCCCACTGCTCTCTGCTATTTAAGAATATCTAGACTAGTTTTTACCTCCATTTTAGTTGGCAGAAGATAAAAAGTCGACTGTGGTATTTGTTGGTAACATTTGTGTGTATGTGTGTTGAGGAGAACAATGTAAAATAGTTTAAGAAATCTCACATTTAGGGATCCAAAACCCTACTGCAAGCATTCAGTTGGGTCTGTGTAGAGCTTGTCATTTGTTTAGAAGGAGGACCATTTTCAAGGGTTTATGTTTTGGTCTTATAGGTTAGCAATAACAAAGAAATACTTTCATGAAAAGAGATCACAATGATATTGTGCATATCTTTGAAGCTCTTTGAATGTAATAGAAATAGGTATGTTAATTTTGATTACAAAATACTTATAGAAAATTCAGAGTCTATTAGATCTAGTAGATCCAGTTTGGAACAATGGGGAAAAAATGACCTTTTGGAGGAATTTGTTTTAAGAAGCTACTTATTAGCCTTGTATTTAATGGAATAAATCATTCAATAAGTCATTTGAGAGAACAGAACTGTAGCCAATTTGAAATGGAAGTGCTCTCCAGCTCACTCATCTCTTCCCCCTGGTTTGATAGAGGATATGCTGAAGTCCAGCCAGCCTTGTTTTCTTGCCCAGATTCCAACAGTATCTTCGTGACCTTGCTGGGTCTGGGACACAGATGGTCCAGCTGCCAATACAGTCCATTTTTCCCTGCACCTGGCTGAATATGGCCAGGAAGGAACTGAATATTGTTGACTCATCACTTTAAAAAAGTTACTGTTATTGAACTCAATATAATACTTCTTTAATTAACAGATGCAGGATGTTCATAATTTTCCATGTCAGAGCTTCCTTTTATATGGTAAAAAATTGTACACTAGTGTATTTTGGAAGATGGGCTTTTCATTTTCCATTCTTTTAACACAGTTAGTCACATTTTATTTGGTTCTCTTGAATGTCAGGATGGTAGATTGTTCATGATGGCTCTTTTTTTCCTCAGGAAACATCTCTGGCATACCTAATGAGACAGTGGAGCCATCTGGGAGGTTAATGAAGATGTACTACATGAGACATTTACTTGTTACTCTTGGCCATTTAGCAAGCATTTCCCCCATAGAAACAAAAGGCTGGCTTTTGGACTGACAGAGCTATGAAGGGTATATAGGAAAAAGGATGATAGTATATTTGGGGGAGGGGCAGAAAACACTGACATTGATTGAAACTCTTTCATTTAAATAAGCACTATAAATATTACAACTGTTTCACATGGAAGCTAGAAAGTAAGAGTTAAGATGAATTCATTTTGGAAACAAGAGATTTGAAACTAAATTGATAAATACTGCATTTCCCCCATAAGCAAGCACATAGAATGTGCATGTTTCCCATTTGTATATTCTCAGTTGAAGATAAAAATAGACTATTGGAAATTGGGAATATTAAGTCTGTGACAAGGAGTGAGATGCAATAGGTATTTTGTAGTTTTGAAATATACATTCTGCCTTAAACGTACGTGAAGCTGCTAAAAATCACCAATGACAATGTTTTATAAGTTAATAACAATACAAAGTAAAAAATTTTTATTGCTGTTCATCTTGGTCAAGAGAGCCACTTAAATTAATATGAGAATTGTACATATTCCTCACCAATAAAATGGCTTTGTATAATTAAGGAAAATCTTTTGAAGCTTTGAATTTTTTATTATAGGAGAAACAAAAAGTCATGGAATCCTTAAACCTTGGAAGGTGCCAAAAATATGTCACTGCATGGTATTTCTTTTTAAAAAATTTAAAATACAACTTTGTGTTAATTTCAGCTATATGGCAAAATGAATCAGTTATACATATACAATATTCTTCTTCATATTCTTTTACATTATGGTTTAATCGCAAGATACTGAATATAGTTTTCTGTTGTATATGGTAGGACTTTGTTGTTTATCCATTCTAGTTTGCATATGCTAATCCCAAACTCCTAATCCATCCCTTCCTTACTCCCCCTCCTCCTTGGCAACCACTCTATATCTGTGAGTCTGTTTCATTTTACTTAAAAGTTACAAGATAATTACAGTCATTTCTTTATGAAAATTAAGAACATGAGAAATAAATTCATCTATTTAAAAGGAAAGCCTAATTACAGATTCTAAGGCAACTTTCAAGTGTTTCCTGTATTAATCAAATATGTCACATTCAGTAGTATACATATTCTTCATATGTGTGAGTTCTTACAAAAATATGGCCAGTCTGGATTTTAAGATACAGAGTTTGAGTGCTAATTATAAAATATGTTAAATTCCATTATGGTTTGTCATAGGATATTGAATATAGTTCCTTGTGAGTAGGACCTTGTTGTTTATCCATTCTATATATGATACTTTGTATCTGCTAAACATGAACTCCCAATCCTTCCCTCCCACACTGTTCATGGTATTTCTTAATTGATTTATTATTGAGAGATCTTTATATTAAAGAAAGAGTAAAACTTGGACTCAGTGCTTTGAGTTGATGCTATGAAGGAATGCCTTGTTTCCTTTAGTCTTCTGTGGTAGTCACAGAACTTTGGATTAGAATAGCCCAGCTGTTATGTTTCTATATACTGGCTTACTTGGAGCTACCATAGAACAACTGCTTTAAAAGGTTTTTTACAGGACCCACAGGAAGATATTTTATATTGTGGCACATCTGTACTTATTTGATAGATGTATATTAAACGTTGTCTCATGACAAATACCCACCTTTTCTACATGCATGAAGTTCTGACATTTCCTCTTCTGTTCATTCTGTTAGAGAAAAAAAACAACAACAACACTGGTTGTGACCTGCTAAGTTGCAGTTTGAACAACTGCTATAAAGGTTCCTCCATATATTTTTTGGGGGAGGGTGATGAATGTGTAGTTATATGTGATCATCATTAACTCTGTTTGCCAAGTATATTTCAGGTCCATGATAAGCTGACATCTCCTGACCTTACATTAGTTCTGGTCAATGAGTTCAGTGGAAAATTGACATATGTTTCTGGACTGGAACATTTGAGACCCTCTAGAGCTCTTTACTTCTATCATTGAAAATGGTCATGTTCCTAGAATGGGCCTGAAAATGAGTCATGTGTAGCAGAACCAGTAGCCAGCCCACAGTGTACATAGAATATGAGCAAAAAATAAACTTTGTTGTTAAAAGGCAATTCAATTCTTGATTATATTTGCTCCTCAGTATAGCTTAACCTTTCTTGATGGGAACGGGATGATCCAATTATGTATTCTGCTGGCAGAAAAGAACCTTTATTTGAGATATTAACTTTGGCTAAAAACGCTACACAGTTCTATATGTACATACCTCATATGATGCTTATACCTGCTTTCCTAAAAACTAAGAAGCATTTTATTTCTACTCACCCATCTCCCAGCAAACAATTTGGTTTTCCTTCTGAGTTCTTTCTCTTGGAAAGGACCAGAGGTGGGTCATTCTTATTTCTCCCCCACACCCAGAGATGAACTATCATTCTTGGCCTGTCTCAGCTCCCAAGTCTCTTTCCACTCCAGTGAAAGAGTGGAAAGAGACATTCTGCCTCAAGTCCTCCTGCTTCCTGGGGGCCTTTCTGTTTTCTTATGCCTCTACAGTGAACTTTATAAAATGTGACCCAGAGAATGTCTATTGGAAAATCCCTCTGAAGAATCCCAGGATGAGCTTTAATGACAAAATCCGTTGCTCTTCGCTTGATTTAAAGACCCTTCATGGATTGTTGGCATTACCGTCATTCGTCACCCTCAGGGCCTGCTGTGGACTGAACTGTGTCTCCTCCAAATTCATGTGTTAAAGCCCTCAACTGTATTTGGAGGTAGGGCCTCTAAGGAGACAGGATTAGGTTAAGTAGGGACATAAGGGTGAGATTACAGGATTAGTGTTCTTATGAGAAGAGACACCACCCAATGCACACAGCCAGCAAGATGGTGGCCCACCAACAGGGGGCCTCACCAGAGCCCACCAAGCCAGCACCTCACCTTGGACCACCAGCCTCCACAGCTGTGAGGAAGTAAACGTCTGTGGTCAAACCCCCTGCTCTCTGGAATTTAATAATAGCAGCCAGAGCTCCTCAGCCCCCACAGCTTTCCCTCTGGGAATCTCACTTCAGGAAAGCTATTTCACTGAACACATTCTGGCCTTTAATTGTGCTCTGGGTATGATTCAGTATTATCTTTCTCTCCTTTTAAGATTACCTGCAAATCCCTGGTTCTCCTTCAAGTCACAGGTCAGACTTTACGTCCTCCTGGAAAGATTTCTTGTCTCCTCTCCCAGGTGGAGTTAGATCTTCATTTCTCTGAGCTCCCCTGGCACCCTGCCCATACGCCCATTAACATCTCTCCTCTTCTGTGGTAACTGTGCAGTTCATGTCTTTCCACTGAACTCTACATTTTAAAAATTTTTATTGAAGTGTAATAGATTTATAATATTGTATTAATTTCTACTGTACAGCAAAGTGACTCAGTTACACACACACACACACACACACACGCATACACAGATTCTTTTGATATACTTTTCCACTATAGTTTATCACAGGATATTGAATATAGTTCCCTGTGCTACACAATAGGACCTTGTTGTTTAGTTCAGTTCAGTTGCTCAGTCGTGTCCGACTCTTTGCGACCCCATGAATCACCGCACGCCAGGCCTCCCTGTCCATCACCAACTCCCAGAGTTCACTCAGACTCACAGCCATCGAGTCAGTGATGCCATCCAGCCATCTCATCCTCTGTCATCCCCTTCTCCTCCTGCCCCCAATCCCTCCCAAATCAAAGTCTTTTCCAATGAGTCAACTCTTCGCATGAGGTGGCCAAAGTACTGGAGTTTCAGCTTCAGCATCATTCCCTCCAAAAAAAAATCCCAGGGCTGATCTCCTTCAGAATGGACTGGTTGGATCTCCTTGCAGTCCAAGGGACTCTCAAGAGTCTTCTCCAACACCACAGTTCAAACGCATCAATTTCTTGGTGCTCAGCTTTCTTCACAGTCCAACTCTCACATCCATACATGAC
>SJYQ01096201.1:366674-392068 GCA_006410935.1 Redunca redunca
TGAGTCTGAGTGAACTCCGGGAGTTGGTGATGGACAGGGAGGCCTGGTGTGCTGAAATTCATGGGGTCGCAAAGAGTCAGACACAACTGAGTGACTGAACTGAACTGAACTGAACTGAATTTGCCTTGATTCATGGACCTGATGTTCCATGTTCCTATGCAATATTGCTCTTTACAGCATTGGACCTTGCTTCTATCACCAGTCGCATCCACAACTGGGTATTGTTTTTGCTCTGGCTCCATCCCTTCATTCTTTCTGGAGTTATTTCTTCACTGATCTCCAGTAGCATATTGGGCACCTACTGACCTTGTTGTTTACCCGTCCTATATATAATAGTTTGTATCTGCTAATCCAAAGTCCTAGTTGATCCTACCTCCATACCCCTCTCTCTTGACAACCACAGGTCTGTTTTCTATGTCTGTTTTGTTTTGTAGATATATTCATTTGTGTTCTGTTTTAAATCTGACATATAAGTGATATTGTATGGTATTTCTCCTTTTCTTTCTGACTTACTTTGCTTAGTATGTAAAGTAAGTGCAAATGGCATTTCCCATTCTTTATTATGGCCAACTAATATTCCGTTGCATGGATGTACTCATGCTCAGTCACTTCAGTTGTATCCAACTCTCTACGACCCCATGAACCATGGCCCGCAAGGCTCCTCTGTCCATGGGATTCTCTAGGCAAGAATACTGGAGTGGGTTGCCATTCCCTTCTCCAGTGATAAAGTATGAAGTGAGTGAAATGAGTGAAGTGAAGTTGCTCAGTTGTGTTGACTCTTTGCATCCCCATGGACTGTAGCCTAGCAGGATCCTCCATCCAAGGGATTTTTCCAGGCAAGAGGACTGGAGTGGGTTGCCATCTCCTTCTCCATACATGTACATCTTCTTTGTCCATTCATCTGTGGATGGACATTGAGATTGTTTCCATGTGTTGGCTATTGTAAACAGTGCAGCTATTAACATAGGGGTACATGTATCTTTTTGAATTATAGTTTTGTTTGGATATATGCCCAAGAGTGGGATTCCTGGATCATATGAAAACTCTGTTTTTAGTTTTTTGAGGACCTCCATACTGTTTTCCATAGTGGCTGTACCGATTTACATTCCCTCCAACAGTGTAGGAAGTGAAACCTACTTTGTAAAGGCCATTAACTATGCTTTTCCATCTCTGTATGTCTATTGCCTAGGATGAATGCCCTATTGTCTGAAATGGAGTGGTCATGAATATTATTGATTGAATAGATGAATAATAGTGGTAAAGGAGTTATTCATTTATTAACTTTTATCTCCTGAAGATTTTTTTCTTCCTTCTTACAATCCAAACAACAAAGCTTCATGTGTTTTCCTTATCAAAACCAGCTGTCAGGACAGGATTTAAAATCATTTACACTGAAGTATAAATAACTGATTAACAGTTATATCTCCCAAGGGAATTTCCATTTTAACAAGGATAGAATTCTTGATCTACAAAAACAAATCTTTCTTGGTAGAATTTCAGGCTTAATAAGCATATGGGATTGGTTATAATTGGGGTGAGAATGGAGCTTGAGAAATTTTCTCTGCTCCAAATGCATACCTTAAATGTGAGATCAGACCTGTCACCTGCTGGTTCATGGAGGAATGGGCATGTCAGATTACACAGCAAATTCACGTTTGTTTCTACTGCTGAGCGTAGATCAGATGAACTGCACATCTGGTAAATGTTTGCACATGAAGTGTGCATCTGCCAAGCATTGTGGTTTCCTGGTACATCCCATCCCAGTGGCTCTGAGTCAAGGTCACAAAACCAGCATTGTAGAGATTTGGTGATCTGGAACTGCATTCTGCTTTTAGTTGTTGAGAAAGTTGCTCTCTTAATTCCTTTGAAGACCCTCCATGTCACCATTAAAGGCTTGGAAAAGGACTTGGGTGATTCAGAGTCCATTCAGTTGTTTGAAGCCATCCTGTAGGGATGAGAATCTTGACTACTAAGAAAAAAGTCTCCCCAGAATGTTCTTCCCAATTTTTCTCATTGACCCATTTTCATGTCTGGTTGTCTCATCAAAGGTTTCATTTGCTAAAAAAAGTGGGTATATGTATAGGTATCACTGGTTCACTTTGTTGTACACCTGAAACTAATGCAAATTGTAGATCAACTATACTTTAATAAAAATCATTTTTAAAAGCTTCATTCTAAATACTAACAAATCTTGCCTAACTTAGCTTTGACACCTTGCTCTTCATGGATGTGAAGAGCATCTGATTTTCATATAAACTGTAATACTAGAGATACCAAGCAGTGCTTTGTTTTATAAAAGCAAAGCAAACCAAAGGACACAAAAGCCATCCCCAAACAACTCAAACTAAATTAAGTTAGGAAAATAGGATTTTCTGAATGCAATGTGACTCAAAGCAGACCTGCTAGTTAGCAAGTCTGCTGGTTAGACCGGAAGGCTGACATTTTGATGTTGTTTATATTCTCAACATCCCCAATGAATTCTGTCCTAAAAAGCCAGGTAACATCAATATAATTGAGAAACTGGTTTATTTCCTATTGTTTTAATTCAGAAAGTCCTTGAAGAATTTCATAGTAGTTATCTTTTTTCCTCTAGGATTATGAAGGAGAAGGACAAATACTTATCTCTTGAAAAGTGGAATTTTTTGGTAGATCCATATAAACTCAAGGATAAGGGAAATTTTCTACAAAGTTACCTGTATGTAGTTTCTAGAAAGAAATAATATAATATTCCTATTATTCCAGGTGAGGGAATCAGAGTGACTGATCTTAGTATAAACTTCACTGCAGCTGTGCAGATGGTATTCTGCTGTGCTTGATCATTTCAGCATTTTTCTATTTGGTGAATGCATTAATGATGGTAATGTTTTTGATGTTGAGCTTGAAAAGTAGTCAAGACATATGGATTTTTTAAAAGCAATTCTATTTAGTATTTATATTATATAAACAATTCTGTTTAGTTTTTGTACTATGTTGATTTTTGGGAAAAGTGTTTAAAATATGCTGGAGAAAAGCACAAAGTATTGAATAGCAGGCACAATACTGATACTAACTTCTATAAACAGATACATTTTAAAAAGTGTATCTATTTTTTTAAAACAATAAGATATTCTATTAAATTATTAATACATGTGAACATTACAAGCCATGAACATATTTAAAATTTAAAATTTTAGAAAACCCTAAAGACACCATCAGAAAATTACTGAACTAATCAAAGAATGTAGCAAAGCTACAGGATATAAAATTAATACACAGAAATCCCTTGCATTCCTATACACTAACAATGACAAAACAGAGAAATTAAGAAAACAGTCCCATTCACCATTGTGATGAAGAGAATAAAATACTTTGGAATAAATACTGAAAGAAACAAAATACCTATATATAGAAAACTATAAAACACTGATGAAAAAATCAAAGATGACACAAACAGATGGAAAATATGCCATGTTGATGGATCAGAAGAATCAATATAGTGAAAATGAGTATACTTCCCACAGCAATCTATAGATTCAATGCAATCTCTATCAAGCTACCAATGGTATTTTGCACAGAACTAGAACAAATAATTTCATAATTTGTATAGAAATACAAAAAACCTTGAATAGCCAAGGCACTATTAAGAAAGAAGAATGGAACTGGAGGAATCAATGTGCCTGACTTCAAACTATACTACAAAGCTACAGTCATCAAGACAGTATGCTACTGGCACAAAGACAAATATAGATCGATGGAATAAAATAGAAAGCCCAGAGATAAATCCACACACCTATGGGCAACTTATCTTTGGCAAAGGAGGCAAGAATATACAATGGAGAAAAGACAATCTCTTTAACAAGTAGTGCTGGGAAAACTGGTCAACCACTTGTGAAAGAATGAAACTAGAACACTTTCTAACACCACACACAAAAATAAACTCAAAATGGATTAAAGATCTAAATGTAAGGCTGGAAACTATAAAACTCCTAGAGGAAAACATAGGCAAAACACTCTCTGACCTAAATCACAGCAGGATCCTCTATGACCCACTTCCCAGAGTAATGGGACTAAAAGCAAAAATGAACAAATGAGACCTAATTAAACTTAAAAGTTTTGCACAATGAAGGAAACTATTAAGCAAGGTGAAAAGACAGCCTTCAGAATGGGAGAAAATAATAGCAAATGAAGCAACTGACAAAGAATTAAAATATACAAACAGCTCGTGCAGCTCAATACCAGAAAAATAAATGAGCCAATCAAAAAATGGGCCAAAGAATGAAACAGACATTTCTCCAAAGAAGACACACAGATGGCTAACAAACACATGAAAAGATGCTCAACATCACTCATTATCAGAGAAATGCAAATCAAAACCACAGTGAGGTATCATCTCACGCCGGTCAGAATGGTTGCTATCCAAAAGTCTACAAAGAATAAATGCTGGAGAGGGTGCGGAGAAAATGCAAACTAGTACAGCCACTAAGGAGAACAGTGTGGAAAATCCTTAAAAAACTGACAGCAGAACTGCCATATGATCCAGCAATCCCACTGCTGCAAATACACATGGAGGAGACCAAAATTGAAAGAGACACGTGTACCCCAATGTTCATCGCAACACTGTTTATGATAGTCAGGACATGGAAGCAACCTCGATGTCCACTGGCAGATGAATGGATAAGAAAGCTGTGGTAGAGATACACAATGGAATATTACTCAGCTATTAAAAAAACTCATTTGAATAAATTCTAATGAGGTGGATGAAACTGGAGCCTATTATACAGAGTTAAGTAAGTCAGAAAGAAAAACACCAATATTAACCAACATAATATATATTAATAATATATATTAACACATATATATGGAATTTAGAAAGATGATGATGATGACCCTATATGTGAGAGAGCAAAAGAGACACAGATATAAAGAACAGACTTTTGGACTCTGTGGGAGAAGGCAAGGGTGGGATGATTTGAGAGAATAGCATTGAAACATGTATATTAACATATGTGAAATAGATCACCAGTCCAAGTTTGATGCATGAAACAGGGCACTCAAAGTCGGTGCAATGGGACAACCCAGAGGGATGGGATGGGGAGGGGGGGTTCGGGAGGGGGGACACATGTACACCTGTGGCTGATTCATGTCAGTGTATGGCAAAAGCCACCACAATATTGTAAAGTAATTAGCCTCCAATTAAAATAAATAAATAAATTTTTTTTCAAAAATTTGCCAGTGACCCATATTAGTGACACATTCTTACCATCTGAAGTCCTTTTGTTAAAAAATGACAGTATTGTGCTGAGTCTTGACCAAATTCTTTTATAATGTAGTTTATATTCTTTTCATTGAGTATCTGAAAACAGACTTCCTTTGGCCAGAAACAAGCAGAAAATTCAGCCAAGTGGCAACCTAAAGGCAGCCACGTGCCAGAATGCTGTGGTCAGAGTAGGTTTTTGTTGCTGTCAGTCACCAATTACTGTATGTTCTCTTTGCACTTGAGCAGAGAACTTAGCTACTTAAAAGTTTTCCAGGTTCCTTACTTGACAAACCAGTAGCAACCACTAAAAGTAAAGCTCTATAGAGGGTTTCAGAAACCTGGGGTCAGTGCCTCACTCAACAGCAGGTGCTCTGAACCAACGATGCGCAGTTGACCTAGTGGTGAGACAGTTTCTCATCAGTCCAGGGTTTCAAATGGATTTAAAGAAATGGCCATTTAGTACAGAGGAAGTTGTTTGCTTGAATAGCAGCGTTATTTTAACTTGTATAATGTTAAAGGAAAATGGAACATTTTAAGGGTTTTGTGGGGGGAATTTTAAGTTGTGGCTTTGAAAGAGTCAGTGGTGTTTAAATGAAGTTAGTGGTTAGAATGATCATTTTTAGGGTTTTGAGAAAAGAGAAATTTTTCTGATTTTTTTTCCTGGAGGGTCAGAATTTTGTCTTTATGTCTCTGCTTATTGACTAGCAGTATTTTTACTAAATGCATTTAGATAATGGAGTTACATAGAATGGGAGACTGTCCAACTACAACATTTCAGCATAGTTGTCAGAATGAAATATAATATGTCATTATTTTCATCAAATGGCTCATCGTGATGTGTTTTTTCCAGCTAAGGACTTGTAAAATAGAGCAATGTCAGGATAACAATAGCTTGTACATAGTGTCACTGTTTTTAATCTTTTGGTTGGGTCAAATCTGATTTTCAAAAACACAGTCCAGCTTTCAAGTATTAGATATGATTTTATTGTTCATGCCTACATGTTCGAAAGAGATTGAGGCTTGTTAAGTATGTCACTTATTGAAATAATGTATGTAGATATCAGAATGAGAAGTATTAAAATAATTAGTATTTTTGCTTTAATTGTGTCTAAAAGTAAGGACTGTAATATCTTTGCTAAAGAAAATTGTAAATCCACATAATAAATAATGGAGTTCATTTAGAGACAGTGATTTGGCCTCTTTATTAAAAAAAATTATTTGTCTACTGTATTTACATCAAAGATTGTGAAGAGTCTGAGATTTCATCCTACTTGCAGTCTAAGAAGTTAGTCTGCCATTGTTTCAGATTGGTATACAGGAGACTCTTGGGTCAGAGGCAGAGGACTTTATTACAACACAGAGGACAGTATGAGTTTCATATTTGCTTTGGTTCATCTTGTTTCCCTAGTCCCAGGAGAGTGATGTGGAGGGACCCAGGTAGATTCTGCCTACACAATGGTTTATGCCACAGCTGAGGATCTCTGAACTTAGGAAATCCCTTTTATAAAAAGGGTACTGGAACACTTGTCCAACATTTGTACTGGAAGAAGTAGTCATCTTTACTAAACCAGCCAGGAAACAAATCCCTCATCCCAGGAGTGAGATACTATTTATCACCACAGCTATTTGGGATATTCCCAGCATCCTTGGGAATAGCCTGGACAAAAGCTGATTCAAAGGCACAGAAACACCATGTAGAACTGTCCTCCAGTGCTTTACAGTTAAATTAAAATGGGAAATTTTAATATACATTCCAGATCAATTAATTTAGTTCTTATCAGGTGGAAATGTTTTTGGTGATTATCCAGAGGAACCCTGGATAATTCAGTAATTACCTGAATTACTCTGGTAATTGAAATTATATAATATTCCTGAGTATCTTGATTTAAAGGCAATTTGCCATGAATACATTATGCAAGTATAGTTTTACACTGATTAGCAATGTTATATAGTTTTTGAAATTAGAATTATTCCTTCAACTGTGAAAACCAAATCTGCTGAAACCATTTACTGGTGGCCTCCAAAAAACTTTAATGTACTTTGTTTGCCAACATAAACAGAAAATGACATATAACTTCATATAATTTTATATTAAAATTTAATGATTTAGTTATTTGGAAAAGCAAATAAACTGGTGCTTTGCACAAAGCATGTTGTAAGTTGAAGAATATGGCCTATGGCATCCAAATAAAGAATGAATAAAAATATAAAATAAGAAATTACAGGCCTTTTCCTTCATATTGCCTCCATAAAGGACACTTTTACTCTTCAGTGGTAAAATCAAGATGATAAAGAAGCAAAGAATATAGAAAAAGATGTGTTATATCCTCCCTTCCACTGGTGTTATTGTCACTATCAACCGTTTTTCAAATGAACACAACTAATATGTGGATTGATTATCATGAAAAGTGTTATTGGTAGGACTACTGTTTATGCCAGAAGTGACTGGCCCCAAAATGGCTCATTTAGGGGTTGCATGTTTTTTGTTTTTTTTTTTTATTCTGAATAGACCAAGGATATGTCTTCCCTCAGTATGTACCTTCTCAGCATTTAACAAAAAATAAAATATGAGTCACTCAAGTGAGATTTCTTTAGAATGAGAACAAAAATGTCAAGGATGGGAAAAGGAAAGTATATAGAACTAGTTTATTTGCCTACCGTTGCCAAAGTCATCAACTAAGCTTAGGTTTTTGAAATCTGGGAGTTCTAATCTGTGATCCACTTTGAAATTCCTCCAATACTTCCCTGGGATTCCCTTTTTTTCAAAAAAAATTTGGGCTTAAACTGAATGTAAATATATCCAATTGACAATCACACTGAAAATCCTCTAGGCTCAAAGCCAGAGTATCTTTTTGTACATTATTTTTTTCTTAGCCTTAAATGTAGCCAGATGAATTTTCATTTAGTGCTATCCTATCAACTGATTTAATGAATTATATGTCTTCTAATGGGAAATCTGAATTTCATCACAGAGATGGTTACATATCTAAAACTTAGAGAAGTAGAACCTCTTTCATATTATATTCTTTACATGTACTAAAGACTCAGGTTATATAGCAATTTCATTCTAGGCATGATATCTTAGAGCTTTACAGGTGTATAGATTGAAAAACATGAAAAATATAACCATCACTATCATGCAAGTGAGTGAAATATAATAAAAATTTTTGTAGGCAATATTATTATAATGTTTTACAATTAGTTGTTTTTGAAATCAGAATAGATTAAAAGGAAAATACTTTCAGTTTTAAAAGGACTTACCTGTTCATGGGCCAAAATGAAAAGCAAACATAAGCAATGAAATTGTGTGTGGTAGGTTCATTTATTTCCTTTTAGGTTATTATTTTTTGAAATATCTAATCTACTCTTTTTAGAATGTTTTATTCTGAAATGAAAGCACAACCCAGAAACACTGATAGTAAAAGTGTAGAGCTTATTATGTCAAATCTGAAACAGCAGGCTAACCAACAAATTTTTGTTTTCACTTTATTGCTTCACTCTATGGGCAAAGGATTATGAACATGGTAGTTGACTTCTAGGATAAAACCTAAGACTTAGAAAGTTCAAATGAAGTTTTATTCATCAAGGTCTTCTAAGTGCCAATCCTTGAGGCAAGCCTCTATTGAATTGGTGGGTTTTTAATGTGGTTGCTTTTGTCCCTCAGGGGTACGACTGGCATCCAATGGGTAATAGGCCAGAGATGCTACAGACATTTTAAATGCATAGCACAGACTCCATGATAAATTCTCATCTGGTCTCAGATGTCAATAGTTGAGAAACCCTGGACTTAATAAACAGTAGCGCATTTACTGCATAAAGAGGAACCACAGCATATTAATTAATAAGAGGCAGACTGTTGCCTTAAATGCAGCATTGATGAGTGTGGTGGAAAACTGGGGCCACATGGCCTCAGAGGGACTTGACTAAGACTTTTAGTTCTGTCAGTGTGTGATCAGCTTTCAAAAATCTCTCTGAGTCACACTGTGCCATTGTAAATAGAACCAATTGTTTAGTTGCTATGTCCAGGGCTTGTAGGATTAAGCGAAGTAATGTATATAATTGTTTAGTCCATTGCCTGGTTCCTATAGGATCTCAATGATTGTTCAGGAACTATTCAAGAAGAATCTTGTAGCAATTAGAATGGTCTAAAGATGGATGTTTAGGGGGCACCAAACATCTGTTCTTGAATAAGTTCAAGCTGAGGACGGACAACATCTTGTGTTCCTCCCATTTTTCTTAGTTATACAAGACTATTCCTAAATAAAATGTAAACCGATTGATGGCTTCCCTTGAGTCTTTAAGAAAGTTTAGGCAAGGTTGGCATAAAGTAAGCATAGAACTGATATCGTTACCAAATGCAAGTTCATGTGCCTGACGCACATGAATACTGCAGTGTCAGAGTTTGAGGCAGAGAAAGATTTACTGCAGGGCCAAGCAAGAAGGTGAATTCCTCATGCCCCACAAAATCCCAAACTCCCTGAAGGGTTTCAGCAAAGCACTCCACCGCCGCCCCCTGCACTCCCCCGCCAGCACGGCACTTTTAAAGGCCAGATAAGAGAGGAGCATGGTTGGTTGCTGCAAACTTCTTGATGTTGGAATCCTTCGTTCTTGCAGCTGTCTACACAGGTCAGGTTACGATGTTCCTGCAAACCTCCAACAAGATAAATGATATATAGCACACTTTTACAAAAGTTGCAGAGCCAACATGACTAAGCACAGGCAACAGAACACAAGGGTTAAAGGGAACAGATCTAATGTAGAATCAGATTTGTTATTCCTATTACAGTGTTACTCAGAGATATAGAACTTGCTTTGTATTTTGATATTGAAGCGATGACTCTCATTCCTTGCACACAGGTTTCCCAAGTTGCCCCTGCTAACCAGTATTAGTTACCTTCTTGGACTTCCATGAGCTATTTTCTATGTTTCCATATCATCACAATTTTTTGTACATCTTTTGTATGCTCCTTATAGTGAAATACAGGGAAGCTTGGTATGCTGCAGTCCATGAGGTTGCAAAGAATCAGGTGTAACTTAGCAATTGAACAATAACAATGCCTAGCACAGGTCATGGTTGGCTATCTGACTCACTATCGAACGTGACATTTATTAAACACCCCACTCCAGTACTCTTGCCTGAAAAATCCTATGGGTGGAGGAGCCTGGTGGGCTGCAGTCCATGGGGTCGTGAAGAGTCAGACATGACTGAACGACTTCATTTTCACTTTTCACTTTCATGCATTGGAGAAGGAAATGGCAACCCACTCCAGTGTTCTTGCCTGAAGAATCTCAGGGATAGGGGAGCCTGGTGGGCTGGGTCTATAGGGTTGCACAGAGTCAGACACGACTAAAGTGACTTAGCAGCAGCAGTATATAAAGTCCCATGAAATGCACTGTGCATGGGCTACATTTGGCCAGTGACAAATGTTTGTTGAATGAGTGAATGAATGAAATATATTAACAATAAATATAATACTGTTTTTATTATATATTATACATTGAGAAGAGGTGGCAAGAATACACAGAAGAACTGTACAAAAAGGAGCTTCATGACCAAGATAATCANATATTGGGCACCTACTGACCTGGGGAGTTCCTCTTTCAATATCCTATCATTTTGCCTTTTCAAAGCTCTTAATATAATAGGATAAACAGGGCATATAAATAATAACTTCTTCAGTTAAAAGCTTTGATGAAAATGGTGCTCATGTGATAGGAACTACAGAATACTATCTATTGGGTGTTTATTATTGAAATGGATGAGGAATACACTTTTTTTCCCTGTCTAAGAAGGAGATAGTGCCTTGTAGATCTATAGCAATGACAACCCATATGGTGATTTTTACTACACAGTTATTTTAAGGAAAAGCTTTTGAATTTGAGTTGTTGAGAAATGTACTAACAAGAAAATAATGATATGAGGAACAACATTCATGAAGTTATTCTGACTTGTAGTTGTTTTTAACAAAGAAACTATACCTTTTAAAACTTTTATACATGCAATTAATATTAGAGAACAGTTAGGGATATAAAGCTACTGAATATTCATCAAGTATATTTTCTCTATGAGGCTTCCCTGGTCATTCAGAATTAAAGAATCCACCTGCCAATGCAGGAAACATACATTTGATCCCCGGGTTGGGAAGATCCCGGGGCACTAAATTGTATTCAGATAGTTTTATAGTATAGATCAATGACTGGGTATCTACTCATTTGGGGATGCAGAATTTTTAATACTTGTATAGCATGTAACCATATGAGAAATTATCATCTTTAGTCCTCATGTCCTAGGGTTAGCCTCCCATCTTGGAATGCACACATTTGAAGAATATGATGCCACTGGAGATGATATGCTTGATTAATACAGGAAATACTTGTGAGTTGCTTTGGAATATGTAACTAGGGTTCGCCTTCTAAATATACACATTTATTTTGTCATGTTCTTAATTTGCAGAAAGAAATGACTGTAATTAGCTTGTAATTTTTAAAGTAATATGAAACAGACTCACAGATCTAGAGAATGGACTTATGATTGCCAAGGGTGAGGGGAGGTGAAGGGAGGAGAGAACTGGGATGAGCAGACACAAACTATCACATGTAGGATGGATAAACAGCAAGGTCCTACTGCACGGCACAGGGAACTGTATTCAGTATACTGCGATAACCCATAATGGAAAAGAATATGAAAAGGAATAAATATATGTATGACTGAATCACTTTCCTATGAGGCAGAAATTAACACAACATGGGAAATCAAAAATTCTTCAATAAAAATTTAAAATATACAAATATGAATAATGTTGAGGCAAATGATCTCATAATTAAAACAATTTTTTGTTTACAAATGCAAACAGATGTGGAAAATGTATCTTAGCTCTCATGTGTTTTGACCGGGATAAAAAGACAATGTCAAGAAAATATAGCTCCAATTCTGCAGGTGGTTAGGGATGAGACTTGAACTGGAATCTTCCTTAGAGGCAGTAAATAATGCTGACCTAGCCCTAGCTACATCCAACTGTCCACCCTCACATCTGCGTGAGGTTGACCATAGTCAAGAGGCTCTGTGATTATTCCAATGGGAGTTACTGGAATAACAGAGCCCAGAGTAGGAGGAGAGAGAATGGGATTCTCAGCATCTCTTTGAGTCATCCTAGTGTGAATTGGGTTTTAAGAGTCATCTTGGGCCAAAAAGGAAGTTTATGTGTATGTGAATAAGGAATGGATATCTTTTTGCTGTTTTTATGTTTTGTCGTATTACCTTTTGATTCTACTTGGTTTACAATTTCAAAGCTGAGATATAAACTTTCTAAAAATAAGCTCTGCTCCAAAAATAATATTTGTTTTCTCTGTGGGATTGAATGGTATCTGGGGTGGCTTGGTTGATCGGTTGGAACATGACCACTGGTGTGGGAAAATGTCCCATGTGCCAGGTGACTTTGTAGTCCTCCACAATGACATTTTGTATACTCTGTCCTAGCCAAACATTACATAGATGTGTGAACTTAAAAGAAGTCATCTTAGAAGCTGAAGATGGATTAGTATAAATCTATCACCATTGTGAAAACAAAACTCAATACCAGTGGTGGATGAGCCATCAAAATATTTAACTGATGGCCTCTAACATGTAAAGCATACTGTGGCTTAGGGAATTAGTGGTTTTAAACCTTGCCATATGGGAATTTACACTACTGAATGCAAGTTCACATGCCCGATGCATGGTGAGGCCAAACAAACCGAAACATCAGTTTGGAGCTGAGAAAGGTTGACTGCAGGGTCATGCAAGGAGATGGGTGGATTGTGCCCCTAAACCCCAAACTCCTCAAAGAGTTTCAGCAAAGCACTTTTAAAGGCACTGTGAGGGAAGGGTGTGATAGGTTGTTGCCAAGTTCTTAATATAGGAATCCTTTGTTCTTGCAACTGTCCGTGGGGGTCAGGTCATGATATCTCTGTTAACCTCCAAATGTTATTTTCTGTTCTGAAAATTTTTATCGCTATATGAATGGACCCTTAAAGGTCAGAGCCCTGAGAATGGGCTATCCTGTATTTTTCAGGCTGTAGGCAACCTTCTTTCACAAGTGGTGCAGAGCCAGCATGACTAAGCACAGGCAACAGAACACAGGGGGTAATGTAAAAGAAACAGATCTGACATGGAATCACAAGTGCTTTTCCTTATTACACTCAGAGCTATTCAGGCAACTGGACAACACACATATACATGAGTGTATATTACTTACAGAAAAGTGATAGACATCTTAAAATTTACAGTGATTTATGAATATTCAGGGAAGGGGGATTCTTTTCAAATATAGCCTTTTTTTTTTCCTTTTTTCACTCATAGTTTTGCAAATCCTGGTGTTAAAAAATTAAGGAAAGAAGGGAAGAAAAATACTATATATTGAGTTATGACATGAGCAAGAGATTTTGCTAGTTGGTTTTGTGCCACTTTATTTAGCATTCTCAACAAGCCTGCAAGGTAGAAAGGGTACATTTACTTCTGATTTTAGAGAGAAGAAAAGTAAGCTTCAGAGAGGTTAACAACCTTGCTTTAAGCCACGAGTAAGTGGTAGATGAATAACTTAAAACTCTTTTAACAAAAAGCCTGTATTCTTTCAACTATGCTGTGGTTTCTAGCAATGCATGCAGGAAGATAAAGAAGTGCTTATATTTGGGAAAATCTCCTAAAATGCTTTCATTTTGATCTATAGGTATTTGTACTTCAGCATTTGGATGGTGTGAATCAGGAATGGACACCCAAAGACAGTACAGGTGCAATGGAAGTGGTAGCGTCACTTGGAAATCTGGGATAAGTGAGCTTGTGGGAAGACAGCCAGAGGCCACCCAAACTCTCAGAGTCCCCTAGGGCTGGACTAGTGTGTATGTCCAATACTTTCCTGGCAAAGAACATCTCTCCAATTACTGAAAGCTGATAGGAAGCAAGGCTGACTTTTAGCAACAAAAGTCTGTATGTATCTCCACCCATTACCCACTTATTGAATTTCTAGTATGTGAAAGCACTATGAAACACATTGGGAAGAAGAGAGATTCAGATATATCTCTGTCCAGAAGAAACTAATGAACAAACTAATGATCACAACAAATGAAACTAATGAACAAACTAATGATCACAGTGGGGAGTGAAAAGATGGACAGGCATTTAGGTCTCTCATCCATCTGTACTTGCCTTTGGTATAGAGTGTGAATAGTGGTACAATTTTATTCAATTTACCCTTCCCCATATGCTTACCTATTACAGCACATTTATTGAACAGTCCACCTCTTCACAACTCGTTTATAAAGCCATTTCTCTATTATAACAAGTTCCTATACATAGGTGGGTTTGTTTTTTGAATCTTTCTTCAGACCTTTTATTCTAGTCAAAACTTTTATTGATACTGAATCTTTATAATTACTAGAGTTTTAAATGAAACAATATCTTTTGTTGTTCATTCTCTAAGTCATGTTCGGCTCTTTGTGACCCCATGGATTGCAGCACACTAGGCTTCCCTGTCCTTCACTATCTCCCATACTTTGCTCAAATTCATGTCCATTGAGTCAGTGATGCTATGTAACCATTTCATCCTCTGCTGCCCCCTTCTCCTTTTACCTTCAATCTGTTAGTACAAATCTAATACTTATTTTTCTTCCTTAAAATTGTCTTGACTAATTTTGGCCTGTTTTGCTTTCATTGAAATTTTTGATTAGACTTATCAAGTTCCACACCCACATTCAAACACAAAACATCTTGGTTTTGATGAGAATTTCATTGAATGCCTAGATTCATTTGATGGATAATTTGTCACCTTTATGATATCAAGTCTTGTCATATGAATGCATTCATTTTTTCATAAATTTAGAACATTTTGCCTTTCAATTATAATCTTGTTCTATTCACCCTAGACATACCATTGTTTTTATTGCCCCTGTAAATAATATCTTCAAAAACGCATGCATAGAATAAGAATTTGATTGTAAACAGCTTAGCTTTGTATGCAACAACTTCACCAAAATCTGTTATTTTAAATTATTTTTATGGAAATTTTTATTTATGTAGTTTTTCTAATGACATTGGTAATTTCATTTCTTTCTCAATTCTTATACATTATTTTTGTCTTACTTTCTGTGATGGAATGTCTATTAAGTGCTAAACAGAGATGATTCCAGGCATCTTTATATTCTTTCTGACTTCATTCAAAGAGAATTCTTCTAATATTTTACCATTAATTTTTATGCTACCTATTGATTTTTTATTTTATCATATTAAAAAACTTTTATGCTCATTTTAAAATAAGTAATGGCTGTTGTATATTTCAAAATAGTAAGTGTTGAAATTCCCAAATGTTTCTTCTGCATCTGTTTCAGTGATTACTGAAACAGGATGGATATGAAACTGGATGGATATGAAATGAAAAAGCCCCAAGCCTATGATGGTAGGCTTGTGAATAGGAGACAGTAGTCAGTGAATATAGAGAAAGTAGAGTCTTCGGGGTTTTGTTGTCCATTGTGAGAGGATGAACAGAAAATAGCTGTTGGAAGACACTCATGGTTCTGATTTAGGATAGCTAGGTAAATGGTAGAGTTATTACTTGAATACAGAATAGAAAGACAATTGCCATTTTTCAGAAATAGATCTTGAACTCACTTCAAGATTTGATGAAAATGAGATGCATGTCAGCTGTATAAAAGTTGATGTTCACTAGACTTTCGGATATAATTATTTAAAAATGGACTCTTGAATGAAGGAGTGAAGGGTACTCTGGAGATAAACATTTGGGATTCAGTGTTATCAAAGTAGAAGTTAAAGTTGTAGGAGAGGATAAATTTCTCTAGTGAGAGTTTGCAGATAAGAAAAGTAGAGACTATGTGAAGTAAGTCAGAAAAAGAAAAACTAATATTGAATATGAGCCCCAAAATGTGGAATCCAGGAAAATGATGTAGATGAACTTATTGACAAAGCAGAAATGGAGACACAGACATAGAGAGCAAATGTATGAATGCCAAGGTGGGAGGGAGAGAGTGAGATGGATTGGGAGACTGGGTTTGACATGTATACAACACAATGTGTAAAACAGATAACTGGTAAGAACTGACTGTATAGCACAGGGGGCTTCCCTGGTAGCTCAGTCGGTAAAGAATCTGCCTGCAGTGCAGGAGACCTGGGTTCAATCCCTGGGTCAGGAAGATCTCCTGGAGAAGGAAATGGCAACCCACTCCAGTATTCTTGCCTGGAAAATCCTATGGAGAGAGGAGCGTGGAGGGCTACAGACCATGGGGTTGCAAGAGTCAGACATGACTTAGCAACTAAACCATTACCACCACATACCACAGGGTGCTCTACTCAGGGCTTTGGTGACCTAAATGGTAAGGAAACCCAGAAAAGAGAGGTATATGTATACATACAGCTGATTCATTTTGCTGTACAGCAGAAACTAACTCAGCATTGTAAAGCCACTATATTCCAATAAAACAAACAAAAATAACAATGAAAAAAGGTAAGTAGAGACTCTTTGCTAACCCCTGGGAATCTAAACACACAGAGGATAGTAGGAGGGACTCCAGAGGAGTCTGAAAATATGTCATTCCCAGGGTGAGTGGTGACAGGAAGCCTTAGCATGAAAGTTTCAAAAAAGAAAAAGCCATCTGTACGAGCCCAACACAAGGAGGTTAAGAGAGACGGCCAGAGAGAGTTCGGTTACTTTGGCGATTAGGAAATCACTGGCGTGCTTGATGAGCAGCATTAGTAACGCGCTGGAGTCAGACCTTGCATCGCAGCTGGGGAGGCTTTAAAAGAACGTGGGGAAGTGGGGGGAGACAGATGAAGATCTTGCCCATGCTCATGACCCTTGGCCATAGAGGGAAGGAGCGAGATAAAGGAGCGTGCATGCAAGAGAGTCAAGGGAAGACTGATCCTTTGAGAATTAACTGTAAGTTTCCCAGCTTGGAAACTGTTGGTTGGGTAAAGCCTAGAAGGTTCAACTTTCCTTACATGGGATTGTGAGCTGGTTATTGGACACTGGGGAAGAGCTGAACGAGTTTGTGTGATTGGTCAATTTTATTTATTTATTTACTGTAATATTTTTTGTATTTTGACCTTTCACAATTTAAAAAATTATTTAAATATTTAAAATTTTCATTAAAAAAATACATATTTGCCTGGCCTTGGCTCTTCTGACTTAGGTCTGAAATCATGGTGTCCTGCAAAAAAAAAATAATAATAACAAGCAAATTCAAACACTGGAGCTGACCCCTGCATGATGATGAAGTCCTTGAATAAGGGTATGCCTTTAATGAAGTAAACCATATGAAAAAAAATATATTTATATAAAACATAAACATTTTGGCACCTTATTTGTGGCCTAATAGTCCAGTGATCAAATGGATCTCTAATTTGAAAACAATAATCTAAATGAAAAAGAAAGCCTTGCCATTTGGGGTAGAATTGTGAGTCTGTTTTGGTTATCATGATTCAGTAAAAACTCTTAAACCCACAGAATCTGCTGGTCTGTAGTAGAGGAAGTCTTTGTACTTGTTCTTGCTCCATCATTAGAATCAGAATAGAACCATATTCTAGATTCTATTTGTTCTGGCACATCTTAGTTCATTGGATTTGTTTCCAATTTAAATGTTATCTTTGCCAGGTGAAGTTGGTAATGATTAAAGAAGTTTAAAAATAAGTCTTAAATCCAGTGAGATGCTTTCCATGTATTTAGCTTTCATTTGAAAATTATATTCATGGTAAAATGGGGTAAATCTTTTTAAGTTGCCATATTTATTTTTATAGTTGAAATTAGCCAAAATTGCCAGCTAAGTTGGTCTGTAACAAAAAAGTTCAGAGTTTCTATGGAAACATGATTTCATCCCATCTATGAAAACCCATTTTGTTTTTTCTCCTTTATCATGGAACTTGAATCTCTGCAATGTTTTTCCTGTGAGTCCTACTCCAAGAAAAAGAAAACAGATTTCCAATTATACAAAAATTCACATTTTTCCCATTAGAGTTTAACTCCAAGGGACTTTCATCAAAGGAGATAAACAATGGCCATAGCCTAAAATCTTTCCTATTTGGGTATTAATATGCGTTTTTGTTATTTTTGTCTAGTATTTTTAAATACTTTGGTCAACTTCTAGTTACAGTTGTTCCAAGTTATGTGAAAATTACTTCATGATTCTAATATCCTTGTGTGGTAGCTGGCTGATTTAGAAATCTCCAATGAAAGAACTGTGACATTCATCTTCATTTTTACTTTCTTCCCATGCTGACCCCAAAGTGTAACACAAGTTTATTCTCAATAAATTCTTATCGAACCAATGATGCAAAAAATATTTCAGTGCCTTCTGGGAACTTAGCATTATCGAGGGCTCTGCAGGATTCAAAAGAGATAAACTAATTTCTTGTTTGTAATTAGGAATCTAGGGAGAGTGAGCCGTGAAATGTAAAGTGCTTGCTATGCACTATTTAACCTCATGCGAGCCAGAGTTTTACCATCTCATTTAATCTTTACAATAATCCTAGAATAGCTGTTTCATTTTTCAGACAAAGGAACTATGAGGTTTGAGAATAGGCCCAAGATTGCAACTGGTGGACCAGGGTTGAATACCAGCCCTGTGCTGACTGGTATGCATACTAGTTGGAGAGACAATTCTTCTACACAGAAACCCATTAGTGAAGGAGGAAATGTTACTGGTTGGGAGGAGCTCAGACCAGGAATGATGAAGTGGATGAGAGTAATCATGAGTAATTGTAAATGAAAGCACTCTTTACTTCATGGTGAACATTACAAGTGCCTGAAGACAGAGTGCCTGAAGAACTATGGGTGGAGGTTAGTGATATTGTACAGGAGGAGTGATAAGGACCATCCCCAGGAAAAAGAAATGCAAAAAGGCAAAATGGTCATCTGAGGAGGCCTTACAAATAGTGAAAAGAAGAGAAGTGAAAGGCAAAGGAGAAAGAGAAAGATATACCTATTTGAATGTAGAATTCCAAAGAATAGCAGGGAGAGATAAGAAAGCCTTCCTTAGTGATCAATGTGAAGAAATGGAGGAAAACAGTAGAATGGAAAAGACTAAAGATCTCTTCCAGAAAATTAGATACCAACAGAATATTTCATGCAAAGATGGCCACTATAAAGGACAGAATTGGTATGGGCCTAACAGAGGCAGAAGATATTAAGAAGAGGTTGCAAGAATACATAGAAGAACTATACAAAAATGATCTTCATGACTCAGATAATCATGATGGTATGATCACTCATCTATAGCCAGATATCCTGGAGTGCGAAGTTGAGTGGACCTTAGGAGGCATAACTAAGAACAAAGCTAGAAGAGGTGATGGAATTCCAGTTGATCGATTTCAAATCCTGAAAGATGATGCTGTGAAAGTGCTGCACTCAATATGCCAGCAAATTTGGAAAACTCAGCAGTGTCTACAGGACTGGAAAAGGTCAGTTTTTATTCCTATCCCAAAGAAGGGCAATGCCAAAGGATGCTCAAACTGCCACACAATTGCACTCATCTCACACACTAGCAAAGTAAGGCTCAAAATCCTCTAAGCCTGGCTTCAACAGTACATGAACCATGAACTTCCAGATATTCAAGCTGGATTTAGAAAAGGCAGAGGAACAAGAGATTGAATTGCCAACATCTGTTGAACTGTTGAAAGAACAAGATAATTCCAGAAAAATATTTACCTCTGCTTTATTGACTATGCCAGGGCCTTTGACTGTGTGGATCACAATAAACTGTGGAAAGTTCTTCAAGAGATGGGAATACCAGACCACCCAGCCTGCCTCTTTAGAAATCTGTATGCAGGTCAGGAAGCAACAGTTAGAACTGGACATGGAGCAACAGACTGGTTCCAAATCGGGAAAGGAGTATGTCAAGGCTGTATATTGTCACCCTCCTTATTTAACTTATAGGCAGAATACATCATGCGAAATGCCCAGCTGGATGAAGCACAGCTGGAGTCAAGATTGCTGTGAGGGATATCAATAACATAAGATGGGCAGATGACACCCCCCTTATGGCAAAAAGTAAAGAAGAGCTAAAGAGCCTCTTGATGAAAGTGAAAGAGGAGAGTGAAAAAGTTGGCTTAAAGCTCAACATTCAGAAAACTAAGATCATGGCATCTGGTTCCATCACTTCTTGGCAAATCGATGGGGAAACAGTGGAAACAGTGAGAGACATTTTTTTGTTGTTGTTGTGGGGGAGGGGGTAGCGGGCTCCAAAATCACTGTAGATGGTGACTGCAGCCATGAAATTAAAAGACGCTTGCTCCTTAGAAGAAAAGCTATGACCAACCTAAAGTGAAAGTGAAAGTGAAGTCGCTCAGTCATGTCCGACTCTTTGCAACCCCGTGGACTGTAGCCCACCAGGATCCTCTGTCCATGGGATTCTCCAGGCAAGAATACTGGGGTGGGTTGCCATTTCCTTCCCCAGGGGAATCTTCCTGACCCAGGGATCGAACCCAGGTCTCCCACATTGTAGGCAGATGCTTTAACCTCTGAGCCACCAGGGAAGCCCCTGACCAACCTAGACAGCATATTAACAAGCAGAGACCCAAAGCAATCTATAGATTCAATGCAATCCCTATCAAGCTACCAATGGTATTTTTCATGGAACCAGAACAAATAATTTCACAATTTGTATGGATATACAAAAATCTTGCATAGCCAAAGCAAAATTAAGAAAGAAGAATGGAACTGGAGGAATCAACGTGCCTGACTTCAGACTATACTACAAAGCTACAGTCATCAAGACAGTATGCTACTGGCACAAAGACAGAAATATAGATCAATGGAACAAAATAGAAAGCCCAGAGATAAATCCACACACCTATGGACACCTTATCTTTGACAAAGGAGGCAAGAATATACAATGGAGAAAAGACAATCTTTTTAACAAGTGGTGCTGGGAAAACTGGTCAACCACTTGTGAAAGAATGAAACTAGAACACTTTCTAACACCACACACAAAAATAAACTCAAAATGGATTAAAGATCTAAATGTAAGGCCAGATACTATAAAACTCCTAGAGGAAAACATAGGCAAAACACTCTCTGACCTAAATCACAGCAGGATCCTCTATGACCCACAACCCAGAGTAATGGAAATAAAAGCAAAAATAAACAAATGGGACCTAATTAAACTTAAAAGCTTTTGCAGAACAAAGGAAACTATAAGGAAGGTGAAAAGACAACCTTCAGAATGGGAGAAAATAACAGCAAACAAAGCAACTGACAAAGAATTAATCTCAGAAATATACAAGCACTCCTGCAGCTCAATTCTAGAAAAATAGATGACCCAATCAAAAAATGGGCCAAAGAACTAAACAGACATTTCCCCAAAGAAGACATACAGATGGCTAACAAACACATGAACAGATGCTCAACATCACTCTTTATCAGAGAAATGCAAATCAAAACCACAATGAGGTTCCCTTTCACAGTGGTCAGAATGGCTGCTATCCAAAAGTCTACAAGCAATAAATGCTGGAGAGGGTGTGGAGAAAAGGGAACCCTCTTACACTGTTGGTGGTAATGAAAACTAGTTCAGCCACTATGGAGAACAGTGTGGAGATTCCTTAAAAAACTGCAAATAGAACTGCCATATGACTCAGCGGTCCCACTGCTGGGCATATACACTGAGGAAACCAGAATTCAGAGGGACATGTACCCCAATGTTCATTGCAGCACTATTTATAATAGCCAGGACGTGGAAGCAACCTAGATGTCCATCAGCAGATGAATGGATAAGAAAGCTCTGGTACATATACACAATGGAATATTACTCTGCCATTAAAAAGAATACATTTGAGTCAGTTCTAATGAGGTGNTATTACTCAGCCATTAAAAAGAATACATTTGAGTCAGTTCTAATGAGGTGGATGAAACTGGAGCCTATTATACAGAGTGAAGTAAGCCAGAAAGAAAAAAACGAATACAGTATAATAATGCATATATATGGAATTTAGAAAGGTGGTAATGATATCCCTATATGCCAGATAGCAAAAGAGACACAGATGCATGGAACAGTCTTTTGGACTCTGTGGGAGATGGCAAGGGCTGGATGATTTGAGAGAATAACATTGAAACATGTATATTGCCATATGTGAAACGGATCGCCAGTCCAGGTTTGATGCGTGAGATGGGGTGCTCTGGGATGACCCCGAGGGATGTGATGGGAGGAAGGTGGGAGGGGAGCTCAGGGTGGGGAATGCATGTGCACCCGTGGCTGATTCATGTCATGTATGGCAAAACCATTACAATATTGTAAAGTAAGTAGTCTCCAATTAAAAAAAAAAAAAAGCAGAGACAGTACTTTGCCAACAAAGGTCCATCTAGTCAAAGCTATGGTTTTTCCAGTAGTCATGTATGGATGTGAGAGTTGGACTATGGGGAAAGCTGAGTGCCAAAGAATTGATGCTTTTGAACTGTGATGTTGGAGAAGACCCTTGAGAGTCCCTTGGACTGCAAGGAGATCCAACCAGTCCATTCTGAAGGAGATCAGTCCTGAATATTCATTGGAAGGACTGATGCTGAAGCTGAGACTCCAGTACTTTGGCCACCTGATGTGAAGAACTGAATCACTCAAAAAGACCCTCATGCTGGGAAAGATTGAAGGCAGGGGGAGAAGGGGACAACAGAGAATGAGATGGTTGGATGTGGCATCACTGACTCAATGGACATGAGTTTGAGTAAACTCTGGGAGTTGGTGATGGACAGGGAGGCCTGGTGTGCTGCAGTCCATGGGACTGCAAACAGTCAGACATGACTGAGCAACTGCACTGAGCCGAACTGAACATTACATGGTATCTAATCAACACTGCATATTTGTTTGTTTATCCACTGAAATATAGTATCTTGGCTCTGATACTTGTTTCTTAAATATCTATAATTGTTTTTTTTTTTTTAGAAAGCAGCAATGCAGTGGTATATTATTTTGTTGTTGTTGTTTGCTCATTACGTTGCATTCTACTCTTTTGCGACCCCATGGACTGTATTCCTCCAGGCCCCTCTGTCCATGGAATTTCCCAGGCAAGAATACTGGAGTGGGTTGCCATTTCCTTCTCCAGGGGATGTTTCCAACCCAGGGATCAAACCCTCTTGTCTTGCATTGGCAGGCGAATTCTTTACCAGTGAGCCACAAGGGAAGCCTCCTGGTACAATTATACTCTTCTTTTTAAAAAAGCTCACAAAAGATACATGTAAATTGATTTTGCTGATTATCACAGATTCACAGAATTCCAAACTGGTAAATTCATTTCTTTTATAGAAAAGAACTCAAGTCCCAGAAAGCAGTCCTGGTTTTTTTTTTTTTTTCTTTCTTTTTCTCTCTTGCTTAAATTCTAATAATGGCAAAATCAGGTTAAATATTGTCTTCTAACACCTAGTCTAATATTTTAAAGCTACATAATGCTTTCACACATTTATTTGTAGCAGATAGATTGTTGTTACTGTTTAGTTGCTAAGTTGTGTATTTTAAAGCCACATAATGCTTTCACACATTTATTTGTACCAGATAGATTGTTGTTACTGTTTAGTTGCTAAGTCGTGTCAGACTCCTTTGTGACCCCATGAATTGTAGGCCACCAGGCCCCTTTGTCCATGGGATTTCCGAGGCAAGAATACTGCAGTGGGTTGCCATTTTCTCCTTCAGGGAATCTTCTTTATCAATGTATTATTTGTTTAACAAGCCTAGAATTTTTCCTGTAAACCAGAAATAGCTCAGGGTAGGATCAATTTTTATATTTGTAGCAAAACTATAGTATAAAATCATTTATTAAGTGGTTCAGATCCATTATATCATAGAAATCTTATTTTTTGAGGGGTGGTCTGTTTCTGACTAGCAGTTAATATTAAATAATATGTCAATGGTTAACTCTCAACAGCAGTGATAGGTCCATGACAATTCAAAACCAGAAGAAGAATGATCTAAACCTTTAAAAATGAACCTAAGTACACAGTGCATATGAATTATATGAGGCCCCAAATTACCATAAAGTAGTTCCAGGAAACCCTCTAGTGTATCATAACTACAACTTGGGTATGAGGAATGTTAATAAAATGCTTTGCACTGATGCTTTTAGAATTAAGAATGATTTAACAGTAATTATTCAGCTTCAGCCAGGTCTCTTAAACTCTCCAGGAAATTTGAATTGTTGCCATCCTATTCTCCAGTGTTCATTTGACCATTTCACAATTTTTGAAACTCATCAAACTTGGTTCGAAAAATCAGAAAAAGAAATATTCATAAAACATCATGCTAAAAATTGTTGATGTGGGCATACACATTCACTGAGTTTTGATAAAAGTCTAGAGGTATTTTATTAATCAGGTGGCCTTAAATTTAATTTGAAAGTAGAAGTTGTGAGGAAGGGCAACTTAAAGAAGAAAAAGAAATTTGAATTTGTTTTTTTAAAAAGGGGATGATTATACTAATAGCTATGTGTGTCACACATCCATTCAAGCTACAACCCTCAACCCTGTCCCATCTCCATGCCACTGCTCCCAATTTAGTTAATTAGCTGAGAGTAGAAACACTGAAACCAGGTGAGAGGTTGTTTGTTTTGTTTTGTTTTCTTGCTTCCCAGGTGGCGCTAGTGGTAAAGAACCCTCCAGCCAATGCAGGAGACATAAGAGATGTAGTTCAATCCCTGGGTCGGAAAGATCCCCCGAGAGAGAGCATGGCAACCCCCTCCAGTATTCTTGTCTGAAGAATCCCACGGACAGAGGAGGCTGATGCGGTACAGTGCATAGGGCCTCAAAGACTCTGACATGACTCAAGCGACTTAGCATGCATGCATGCACACAAATGATTCAATGCATTGTCTTCTTTTCCATGATGGCTGGGTGTTTACATTATTGTCACACATGCTCTGTGAGTATCAATCTGCTATTAGCCATACCCAGGAATTTTGTGACATACTTTTTAGTAACCTCTGGCCATTAAAAAGTTTTAAAGTAAGAAAAAGACAAAACAAATAGGGTTGGCTATTCATCTTAGAAAACATTTAGACAAGGAGAGGACCCAGAGGGATGGCATGGGGTGGGAGGTGGGAGGGGATTCATGTTTGGGAACGCTTGTACACTCGTGGTGAATTCATGTCAATGTTTGGCAAAACCAATACAGTAATGTAAAGTAAACTAAAGTTAAAATAAAAATT
>SJYQ01096201.1:401667-413174 GCA_006410935.1 Redunca redunca
TAACTCATGAATTACTTAGAAGTATATTGGTTAATTTCCAAGTCTTTTGGGATTTTCTTCCCTTTTTAAAAAATTCATTAATTTTTTAAAAAAATTGAAAATTTATCTGTGCTGGGCCTTTGTTGCTGCCTGTGCTTGGGCTTTCTGTAGTTGCTGTTAGAGGGACCACTCTCCAGTTGTGGTGCTCAGGCTTCTCATTGCAGGGACTTCTGTTGCAGAATCTGGTCTCTAGGGCATGCAAGCTTCAGTAGCTGCACCTGTGGGCTCAGGAGTTGTGACCCACTGTCTTAGTCACCCCTCAGCACGTGGAATGTTCCTGTCCCAGGGATCAAAACTGTGTCCCCTGCACTGTCAGTCAGAGTCTTAGCCACTAGGCCACCAGGGAAGTCCTTTTTTTCTAATTTAATGTCATTTAGGTCAAAGAACATAATTTGTGTGGTTTCATTTCTTTGGAATTTGAGGCTTGTTTTTTTCTCCAGCATATGGCCTGTTTTGGTGACTTTCATGTGTACAACAAAAGAACGTATATTCTACTGTTCTTAGGTGGAGTGTTCTTTGTCCATTAGGTGAAGTTGGTTGATAATGTTTCTTAAACCTTTTGTACCCTTACTAGGTGGCGCTAGTGGTAAAGAACCCACCTGCCAGTGGAGGCGACATAAGTGATGTGGGGTCAGTCTCTGGGTTGGGAAGACCCCCTGGAGGAGGGCATGGTAACACACTCCAGTATCTTGCCTGGAGAATCCCACAAACAAGGAGCCTGGCAGGCTACAATTCATGGGGTTGTAAAGAATCAGACATGACTGAAGAGACTTAGCATGCATGCATGTACTCTTACAAACTTTTTTTTGTCTAATTCAATAATTACTGAGAAATGAATGTTGAAATCTCACATTTTGATATGAATTTGTCATTTAAAAAAATTTCCCCCATTTTTCTTCATGTATTCTGAAGCTTTATTATTAGATATCTACATATTTACAATTTTATATTTTTCTGATCCATTACCCATTTTTTACCATGAAGTTTTTTTCTAAAATTCTTATTGTTGTGCCTTCGTACGTCATACATTTTTTCCTCTGGTTAGTTTTAAGAATTTACTCTTAAACTTTCAACTAATTATGATGTACCAATGGCACCCCACTCCGGTACTCTTGCCTGAAGGATCCCATGGATGGAGGAGCCTGGTGGGCTGCAGTCCATGGGGTCGCTGGGCATTGGACGCGCCTGAACGACTTCACTTTCACTTTTCACTTTCATGCATTGGAGAGGGAAATGGCAACCCAGTCCAGTGATCTTGCCTGGAGAATCCCGGAGACGGGGGAGCCTGGTGGGCTTCCGTCTGTGGGGTCGCACAGAGTCGGACACAACTGAAGCGACTTAGCAGCAGCAGCAGCAGCAGGTGTGACTTTGTATTTTGTTTGGGGTTTGTTTGATCTGATTGGTGGCAGGATTTGTCAATTGAAAAATTCTTGGCCATTGTATTTAAAAAGATTTCTTTATTCACTTTCTCTTTTCCATATGAGAAGCTAATTACCTGTGTGCTATTAACAAATGAAGACCACCTGATGCTGTCCCACAGAGTTCAGAGCTCTGTTGCCTGCACGACTCACTCATCTCCCCACAACTTTGAGTTTAACTTGGTTAATTTCTATTGATTTATCTTCAAGCTTACTGATCTTTTCTTTTGATATATGCAAACTCACTGCATTAGTTCTTTTTAAATATGTATTTGCATTGCAAGCATCTCATTCGCATCTTTTTTTGATAGTTTGTATCCCTCTTTTGAAATTTCACATTTTTGCATATTGTTGTCCATCTTACTCATTAGATCCTTTAACATGTTTATCATCGTCATTTTAGTTATAAATGACCCTGCTTGGTGCTTCTGATATTGAGATCATTTCTTGTTGTTGTCCGGTTGCTTAGTTGTGCCTGACTCTTTGGGACTCCATGCACTGCAGCAGGCCAGGCTTCCCTGTTCTTCACTATCTCCCGGAGCTTGCTCAAACTCATGTCCATTGAGTTGATGATGCAATCCAACCATCTCATTGTCTGTCATCCCCTTCTTCTCCTGTTTTCAATCTTACCCAGCATCAGGGTCTTTTCCTATGAGTCAGTTCTTCACGTCAGGTGGCCAAAGTATTGGAGCTTCAGCCTCAGCATCAGTCCCTCCAATGAATATTCAGAATTGATTTCCTTCAGGATTGTTTGGTTTGAGTTTTCGCAATCCTAGGTACTCTCAAGAATCTTCTCCAATACCACAGTTCAGAAGTATTAATTCTTCAGTGCTCAGCCTTCTTTGTCTCTGCATCTGCTTATATTGAGTGTTTTTCTCCTGATCAGAGTAAAACTTTCTTGTTTCTTCTCATATCTTGGAAGACACTTTTAGGATTTCTCTCAGTGTGTCAGTATAGTTTCCACTTTTTGTATTTGAGTTCTTTTCTCTCGTCCTTTCTTTGCCTTTCTGCTTTTTGAGATGTGTCTCTCCACTGTAGTGAAGGCCCAGCCTTGAAAGGGCTTTTCTCAGTTCTGTTGCTTCTCCCCTAACCTTCAGCGAGATAAGGATTTGTATTTGAGAAATTCCCTGGGTACCTGCAGAAGGAGAGAGAGGGAAATAATCTCTTTGGATTGTTTTATCTTGCTCTCAATTTTCCCTGTATTACTTGTCTATTCCATGTACCCAGATAAGGCTCATGGGGAAAATTGCTGACGAGGGCATCCTTGCTCTATAGCTGGGGCCTCTCCGAATTCTAGTCTGTCACACTGACTTTGCTTTCTTCTATACTATGGCAAATTCTTCCTCCTCCTGGAATGAAAGGAGCCCTGAATCTTTTCTGTCCAATTAATAACTTTTGGAATTCAGCTCATTTAGGTTTCTATAAACCCTGTTTTTTCTGCTGGGTTTTAAAATCCTATGGTTTATCTGGCATGTTCTCATTGTTGGGAGTGACAGTCTTTAGTCCTGGGACTAACTTAGAAAATATGCTTAAGTCACATAGCTGAGTGTTGATGAGTTAAATAAAATAGATCTTAATGTTTATAATTATTACAGCCATTAAAAAATGAAATCCCATCATTCAATTTGATCATATAGACTTTTTTTTTTTTAACCAGATACCCTTTGGGTGTTTCTTAAATGCAAATCCACATTTAAAAAAAGGGTATGTGTTGCCCTTGAGAGTCCCTTGGACTGCAAGGAGATTCAACCAGTCCATTCTGAAGGAGATCAGTCCTGGGTGTTCATTGGAAGGACTGATGCTGAAGCTGAAGCTCCAATACTTTGGCCACCTGATGTGAAGAGCTGACTCATTGGAAAAGCCCCTGGTGCTGGGAGGGATTGGGGGCAGGAGAAGAAGGGGACGGCAGAGGATGAGATGGCTGGGTGGCATCACTGACTCAATGGACATGGGTTTGGGTGAACTCCGGGAGTTGGTGATGGACAGGGAGGCCTGGTGTGCTGCAGTTCATGGGGTTGCAAAGAGTTGGACATGACTGAGCGACTGAACTGAACTGAACTGACTGATGTGTTGCCCCTGAGATAATAGAAAGAACATGATAGGGCTCTACAGGCTGTGTTAAAAGGGGATTCTAGTAAGTATTTTGAGCAAAGCATAAAGTTTTAGAGAAGTTTTTGCTTTTCCAAGATGATTATGAATTAAAAAAATTATCATGTTCTTCCTTAGCTCTGATTCATTGTCTTTCATTAATATAGTTGAAATGTGGCTATCTGGAAACATAAGTTAATTCCAAGATTAGTAAAAATTAACTGGGCTTTAACTAATATTGTAGTTTCCAAATTCAAACTTATGATTGTTAGGCATTTGTCTTTATTTTTCTAATATATTTAACTTTCCTTTTTTCCCTCTTTATTTCTTTTTTAGGAGTCCTAAAGCAAAAACAGAAACATGGCTCACCATACTACATTTCTTTGGATAATTTTGGTCCTGCTTCTTCAGAATTCTGTGTTAGCTGAAGATGGGGAAATAAGATCAAGTAAGAATTATCAGCATTGTCTTTTATTTTTTATCAATACATTGATTGGGGAAATGAAATAAAAGGAGCCCAAGTATTGGCTTTAAGGATCTTATTCTTACTGTCTTTGGTGCTGTGATTGCCTGAAATAAATGAATTGCTATGTTACACATTAACTGGGAAGAAAAGCTATCAGAAGTCATTTAAAGAAAATTCTATGGTAATATTAACCCACCCTTGTTCAGTCATTTATATAATCTTCATGATATGAAGATAAAGTACCTACTCACAGGATTGATTATTAGGACCATCCTTTGAAACTTATCTCACAGAGATAACAAGATAACCTATGTAAATAACATAGGCATATAAACGACTCAGCCTAGTGACATCTCAGTGTGTTGACTCTTATTCTGATTGCCTGTAGGAAGGCTTGCATGGGAGAAGGAAAGCTGGGATTTGTTTGTTGGCCGCACCTTGGGGCATGTGGGGTCTTAGTTCCCTGACAAGAGACTGAGCCTGCTCCCCTGCAGTGCGAGGTGGAGTCTTAACCACTGCACCACTAGGGAGGTCCCAAAGGCTGCTAATTGTAGTTCTGCTATCGGGTCATCTTTTACAGACGTCCTAGCATACACACCAAGGAAACCAGAGTTGAAAGAGACACATATACCCCAATGTACATTGCAGCACTGTTTACAGTAACTAGGACATGGAAGCAACCTAGATGTCTGGCGGCAGATGAATGTATAAAGAAGTTGTGGTACATATACACAATGGAATATTACTCAGCTATAAAAAAAGAACCCATTTGAGTCAGTTCTAATAAAGTGGATGAAACTGGAGCCTATTACACAGAGTGAAATAAGTGGGAAAGAGAAACACCAATACAGTATATTAACACATATATATGGGATTTAGAAAGACAGTGACAATGATCCTATATGCAAGGGAGGAAAAGAGACACAGATGTAGAGAACAGACTATTGGATTACCTGGGAGCAGGTGAGGGTGGGATGATATGAGAGAAAAGCTTTGAAACATGTATATTACCGTATGTGAAACAGATGATCAGTGCAAGTTGGATGCCTGAAGCAGGGCACTCACAGCCGGTGCTTTGGGACAACCCAGAGGGATGGGGTGGGGAGGGTGGTGGGAGGGGGTCCAGGTTAGGGGGGAGGTACCTGTGCTCCCATAGCTGATTTGTGTCAATGCGTGGCATGGGCCACCACAGTGTTGTGAAGTGATTGTCCTCCAATTAAAATAAATAAATAAAAATTTTTAAAAAGTGTGTTTATATTCATATTTTAAAACTCATAAATATAAACTCTCTTTACAAATGAATTAATGTTCCTCTAACAGTAGAAAACAGGTTTGGCAACTTGATTCAACTTGACTTAAAATTTATTAAAACAATAATATTTAATGTTTGCAGAACACTTTCATAGTTCAGTCCACCCAAGCATTCCATGAGGTAGATACTCTTTGTTTTTTGAGTGGGAAAAGAAATTCATAAATGGCACGGGCTTTGCACAGTGTCATACATCTGGTTAGAGCTGCAGCTCATATTTGAACCCGGCTTTTCATCTCCAGTGGGCTTCCCTGGGGGCTCAGATGGTAAAGAATCTGCCCGCTATGCAGGAAACTGGGCCTCAATCCCTGGGTCAGGAAGATCCCCCGGAGAGGAAATGGCAACCCACTCCAGTATTCTTGCCTGAAGAATTCCATGGACAGAGGACCTGGGGCGGGGGGTTGGGGGGGTTTGCAGTCCATGGGATCGCAAAGAGTCAGACGTGACTAAGCGACTAACACCAACACTTTTGTCTTCAGTGAATTCCTTTCCTGTGACTCTGGTGATCCAGCCTCTCTTACAAGGGAACCTCTCAGAGTGCTCTTTCATCTGCGGTTGGTAAATGGCAGCACTTGCTTTTGTGTCCGTCCTCTTGGCTATCTTGCAGTTATGAAATATAGGCCCCATGGCTCTGGACTGGAGTAGAAATGGCCAAGAATAACCCTGTACAAGGTTATGACCACTGAATCAAGTGATACACAAACACTCACAGTTCTAGGCACAACGCGCTTCAGAGCATCAAAGAAGGGCAACCTCGAAGAGCCAGCAAACACAGCTTTCCTGTCCTGTCTCTCCCTCAAAACACCAATGAAAGTGTAACCCTGGCATCCTCATCCACCTTGCAAAGACAGCAGGAGAGCCGAGTTCCCCTGGGTTGGACAATTTGTCTCTGGGCAGAATCCCGTTTCTGCAGTACCTGCCCTGAAGTCTGGCGACAGTCCCATGACAGAGGTTACTGACACCGCCTCATCTGAGTAAAATCACACGACTTAAAATTTGTATCTGACTACCTTGACTCACTTCCTCCTCTTCCAAATCATCCTTTCCAAGGGCACGGCATCCTTGTCCTGTGGGCCATAAGCAATAGTATTTTTGCCGCCCGAAGCGCAAAAGTTAAGAGAAGCAGGCAGCAAGTGCGGCTCTTCCGCCCTGTACTCTCTGTTGACCATAGAATCGCCCGGCCAAACCAGCGCGTCCACAGCGCTGGGTCTGTCTCTCACCTCCTGAGCTTTGCCCTTGCTTTCCTTCTGAGTAGAATGTCCCCCTCTTGACCTGGATAAAACTCTGCTTTCTGATCTCAGGTTGCCTGTCTGCTTTCCCACAGAACCACCCCTGACTTTCCACAGTTAGGTTGCCCCCTCCTCCTGTATGTTCTCATAATTCTTTTACTTTCTCTAACTAGCCCGTTGTCTGTCTTACTAGGCTGGGAGCTTTTCGAGATATCTCAGATGTGTTTGAAGCCAGCCCCTAGAGAGCAGGTATTTACTATAAACACACTGAAAGAATGAAATAGGGTTAAAAGCGTGTTGTGTACTGTGGCAAAGAGAGTTAAGAAAGTTTTTGGTTTTTGCTCTTTTCGTGTGTGTACATCTGGGTATAACTTGTACCACAGAGAGTCTTTTTTCTTGGTAGAACTCAAAGATGTGCCAATTTCACATGATTCCCTGGTATCTTAATAAGTCTTTATTTTTATGGAGAAAGGAATGGCTTCACCTCTTTGCACGAGACTCACTTCACACAAGGAATGTTTTACTCCATAAGTGGCTGAAGATGAGTGATCAGACCTTTAAACGTTCACTCTGTGTGTAGTACACAAATGGCTGCTTTCATGATCTTGGTTCAAGTAAATTTTCTCAACTGTATCAAGAATGTGTGTGCCTTTGCTGGCTAGGTGAGTCCTGAAGTTGGCAGAAAGTTTGTTTTTAGTTCCTTCCGCCTATTCATTGGTTTATATGTATTTTTATAAATATTTCAGATTAGCATTTAACTAAACATATTTCATTGATAATGTTAGTGTATAGCTGAAAATGATGCATTTATTTATTAAAATATTTTGTGGTTTCATTTATTCTCTGGAGAAATAGAATAAAATGTTGCTTTATAACAATACCTGCTGCTGCTACAAAGAGATATCTAGATGTCATATTCATATGCAGCATCCATTTTTTTTTGTTTTTCATTTATCATTTAAAAAGATTTTTTTAAATTTTAATTGGAGGATAATTGCTTTACAATGTTGTGTTGGTTTCTGCCGTACGTCCACATGAATCAGTCATAGGGATGCATGTTACCCCTCGCTCTTGAACCTCTCTGCGAACTCCCATCCCATCCCAGCCCTCTAGGTCGTCATCGGTCACCGGGTTTGAGCTCCCTGTGTCATACAGCGAATTCCCACTGGTTATCTGTTTGACATATGGTAATTGTAAATGTAAATGTACACAAATTGTAAATGTACATATGTTCTGATGCTGTTCTCTCAATCTGTCCCACCCTTTCCTTCCTCTACTGTGTCTACAAATCTGTTCTCTCTGTCTGTGTCTGCACTGAAAATGAAAGTGCAAGACGCTCAGTCATGTCCGACTCTTTGTGACTCCATGGACTGGCCTGCCAGACTCCTCTTTCCATGGGATTCTCCAGGCAAGAACACTGGAGTGGGTAGCCTTTCCCTTCTCCAGGGGATCCTGCCGACCCAGGGAACCAACCCAGGTCTCCAGCACTGAAGTCAGATCTTTGCCGTCTGAGCCTCCGGGGAAGCCCTCCAGGTCTGCCATCACTGCCGCCCTGCAAACTGGGTCGTCAGCACCGTCTTTCCAGACCCCATTTATATGCATTAATATATGGCATTTGTTTTTCTGACTTCACTGTGTATAATAGGCTCCAGGTTCATCCAACTCATCAGGACTAACTCAAGTGTGTTCCTTTATATGACTGAGTAATGTTCCATTGTGTATATGTACCACAACTTCTTTATCCATTCATCTGTCAATGGACATCTAGGTTGCTTCCATGTCCTAGCTATTGGAAACAGTGCTGCAATGAACACTGGGGTACATGTGTCTTTTTCAGTTATGGTTTCCTCTGAGTATACGCCCAATAGTGTGATTGTTGGGTTATATGGCAGTTTTATTCCTAGTTTTCTAACGAATCTCCGTACTATTCTCCGTAGTGGGCTATATCAGTTTACATTCCCACCAACAATGCAAGCATCCATTTTTTAATGTCTGATTTTAAAGCTGATTCATTCATTAATCCTTAAGGTAATTCAAAAATATCAACAAAAATCATAGCCCTCATTTATAAAGAATTTTCATGAGTTAAACAGTGTGTCATATTAATCTTCACAAAACTCTTATAAACTGCTTACTGTATCTTTTACTTTAAAAATGTTCGGTTTTATTGAGGTATTCAATGTAATTGATATGTAAAATTGTACGATATTTAAGGTATACACTGTGGTGACTTTATATACATATATATTGTGAAAGGATTTCCCAATCTGGTTAATTAAAAATTCATGCATTTGAAACCTTCCTCTTTTTGTTCTTTCTGTAACACATGTACGCTGATGATTTTCCTTCTCACTCAGGTTGTCGTACTGCTCCGACAGATTTAGTTTTCATCTTGGATGGCTCTTACAGTGTTGGCCCAGAAAACTTTGAAATAGTGAAAAAGTGGCTTGTCAACATCACCAAGAACTTTGACATAGGACCGAAGTTCATTCAGGTTGGAGTGGTCCAGTACAGCGACTACCCTGTCCTGGAGCTACCGCTGGGGAGCCATAAGTCGGGAGAGAGCTTGATGGCAGCCATGGAGTCCATACATTACTTGGGCGGAAACACACGGACTGGAAAGGCCATCCAGTTTGCCCTTGATTACCTTTTTGCCAAGTCCTCACGCTTTCTGACTAAGATAGCAGTAGTTCTTACGGACGGTAAATCCCAAGATGAAGTCAAGAATGCTGCAGAAGCAGCAAGAGACAGTAGAATAACGTTATTTGCCATTGGTGTTGGGTCAGAAACAGAAGAGGAAGAACTTAGAGCTATTGCCAACAAGCCTTCATCCACCTATGTGTTTTATGTGGAAGACTACATTGCAATATCCAAAATAAGGGAGGTGATGAAGCAGAAACTTTGTGAAGGTAAGCCTTAATATAACGTGGAAACAAGTAAGAATGACACTTTCTTACAGTTTTGTATAACCTGTTCATTTACAGTGGGGGAGATGGTTATATTCAATGTCAGATGAGTTAAGTCAGAACTGAAGTGAGCACATATTTCTGTGTTAGAGTTATTCTGGATAAATTTTGTTTTGGGGAACAATTACTTTCTTATAAAATCTACAGTTGGAGGATATAATATTTTGTGATTTTTTTGTGTGTGTGTTTTCCTTTCAGATACAATGTGTTTATTGTGGAGGTCATAGAAAATTAAGATACATAAAGAATGAAAATATATGTAAATCATATATTATTATATCACTCCTGTTAGCAAGGTTTCTGCCTTTTTTCATTCTAGTCTTTTTTGATTTCAGAGTGTTTGAGAGTTTATTCATGTGCCTAGATAAGGATGTGGGGGGGGTGTGTGTGTGTGTGTGCACATGCACGTGCGTGCGCTTAGTCTCTCAGTTGTGTCTGACTCTTTGTGACCCCGTGGACTGTAGCCTGCCAAGCTCCTCTGTCCATGGGATTCTCCAGGCAAGAATATTGGAGTGGGTAGCCATTACCTTCTCCAGGGATTCTTCCCAATCTAAGGATCAAACCCAAGTCTCCTGCATTGCAAGTGAATTCTTTATTGTCTGAGCCATTTGGGAAGACTGCCTAAATAAGGATGCTGCTGCTGCTGCTGCTAAGTCGCATCAGTCGTGTCCGACTCTGTGCAACCCCATAGACGGCAGCCCACCAGGCTCCCCCATCCCTGGGATTCTCCAGGCAAGAACACTGGAGTGGGTTGCCATTTCCTTCTCCAATGCATGAAAGTGAAAAGTGAAAGTGAAGTTGCTCAGTCATGTCCGACTCTTCGTGACCCCATGGACTGCAGCCCACCAGGCTCTTCTGTCCATGGGATTTTCCAGGCAAGAGTACTGGAGTAGGGTGCCATCGCCTTCTCCGGTAATATTGTATAAATAATTTCATACTCTCTTTTCATATTATTTATACTATATTACTATATGTATGATTTTAATCTATTAATATTATAGCATACAATCTTTTAAGATTATTTAAATTTTCTCCATTTTTGTATAGTTGGTTTATTCCTAAGTTCTTCTAATACAAATAACTGAATATTCCAGTACCTAATTGTGAATGGGAATTAAAGAAAACAGAAAACAAATATCAAATTACTAACATTTTTAAAACTTTTGAAGAGTCTTAAAAACTTCACTAGAGAAAAACAAACTCCCACCAGCAATGAGGAAACCTTAAAAAATATAGTGCTTGCTAGTCTATTAATTATGTTTATATCATTCCATAAAATACTGGAGTTAATTAAGTTTACATAGTCCCATAAAGTATGGGAAAGTTCCAGTTTTTGGTAAATATTAAACCTTTTAGAGAACAAACATGCTTGTGTTCACGTTATTTGAGGGGAGAATAATTTATTCATATCATTTATTTTTAATATTATAGGCTTTAATGTGCCATCTACCTAAAATCATATTCATGCAAATAGAAACGTTTTTTCCCAGTTTACTTACAAAAAATCTAAAAATTGTTTGGTTCACTTTTGATAGAAAAATTTCTACATGATTGTGACTTAGAAAACAACTTAATTTCTTTATTTTCTTTGTATTTGAGGGGACTGTGGTAGAGAAAAATACTTCAAAGTTTTTTAGATTATCTACTAATATTTTAAAAAACCACTTCAAAACAAAGAGCATAGAAAATTAAGTATTTTCTATAATAAAACTTTAAAAAAGGTACTAATAAGTAAATACAAATGCTCAGCACAGTTATTCTTTTTATGATTCTCTAACAGCAAGACTGTGTTGACTTTTATTGTGTTGAACAGGTCAAAGGAATGTAGATCTTTAATGTGTTGTTGGATTAGTTAGAAATCTTTCACTTTGAAGTTAGGTATACTTCATTATTAAAATAGACTTTCCATGGTAAAATTACGCTTACCATTCATTGTAATCCTAAAATATAAATTTGATTAAATATGTCTGTTTAGTATTTGCTTCATAGACT
>SJYQ01096201.1:414460-441628 GCA_006410935.1 Redunca redunca
TCCGTCTAGTCAAGGCTGTGGTTTTCCCAGTGGTCATATATGGATGTGAGAGTTGGACTGTGAAGAAGGCTGAGCGCCGAAGAATTGATGCTTTTGAACTGTGGTGTTGGAGAAGGCTCTTGAGAGAGTCCCTTGGACTGCAAGGAGATCCAACCAGTCCATTCTGGAGGAGATCAACCCTGGGATTTCTTTGGAAGGAATGATGCTAAAGCTGAAGCTCCAGTACTTTGTCCACCTCATGCGAAGAGATGACTCATTGGAAAAGACTGTGATGCTGGGAGGGATTGGGGGCAGGAGGAGAAGGGGATGACAGAGGATGAGATGGCTGGATGGCATCACTGACTCGATGGATGTGAGTCTGAGTGAACTCCGGGAGTTGGTGATGGACAGGGAGGCCTTGTGTGCTGCGATTCATGGGGTCTCGAAGAGTCAAACACGACTGAGCGACTGAACTGAAGTGAACTGAACTGATACTGTGTATCCATTAATATATTTTTACAGTTTTCTATATCAAAATTAAAAGTGATTTAAATACCTCTGTTACAGTGTTACAGTATTCTGAACATGTCTCTATATTTACCTTTACCAGCAAATTTTATTCCTTCTGGTGCTTTTGTGTTGCTACTTAATATCCTTTCAATTTGAAGGGCCTCCCTAGTATTTCTTGTTAGGCAGGCCTAGTGGTGATGAGGTTTTTCTTAATCTATAAAAGTATTTATTTTTCTTTCTGGTTTGAATGACATGTTTGCCAGGTATGTTATTTTTGGTTGGCAGCTTTTTTCTTTGGACACTTTGAATAAAGCATCCCATTCCTTTGTGGCCTGCAATGTTTCTACTCAGAAATCTGGTGATTGGATTATGGGGTACCCTGTCGATAGTGAGTTGCTTTTCTCTTAGTGATTTCAAAGTTCTCTCTTTATCCTTATTTTTGAAAATTTGATTATAATGTATCTGGATGTGGATTTCTTTCAGTTCTTGAATATCTGGATGTCTGCTTCCTTTCCTAGATTTGAGAAATTTTGGGCTATTATTTATTTAAATAAGCTCTGCTTCTTTATCTCTTCTTCTGCAACTCCTATAATCTATATATTGGTCTACTAGATGGTGGGCATGAGTCATTTAGGCTTTCTTCAATTTTTGTCATTATTTAAAATTTTTGATCCTCTACCTGGATAATTTCAAAGGATCCATCTTCAAGTCTACTGATGCTTTCTTCTATTTGGTCAAGGCTGACTTTTAATGCCCCTAGTCAGTTTTCAATTGTTTCAATTGTTGTGTTTTTCTGCTCCAAAAATTCTGTTTGGTGCTCCTTTATATTTTCTTTTTTTGCTATTCTCATTTTGTTCATGTGTCATGTTCTTGAACTCATAAAGCATCTCATGATGGTTATTTTAAACTCTTTGTCAGATAACATACCTCTCTTTCTTCAGGGTCAGTATCTGGAGAGTTATTATGTTCCTTTGATTGAGTCATATATCTTATAGTTTTGTCTTGAGATTTACACATTTGAAAAGGCAATCACTTTTCCCCAGTCTTTACCAACAGGCTTTGCCCAGTGGAAGTCCCTCAGCAATCAGCCTGGCTAGAGATTTTGAAACCATTTTTGGAGGGATGTGATTTCTTTGGGACTGTGTAAGCAATTTGTTAATTAGTGAGACAGGTTTCTTTTTCAGAAACTCATAATCTTCCACTCCATTTGGTATCTTCCTGTAACACTTCAAGTCCTCTAGTTTTACAATTTCCCCCTGCTTCCTTGCTTCCCTGGTGGCTCAGAGGGTAAAGCGTCTGCCTGCAATGCAGGAGACCTGGGTTCAATCCCTGGGTCAGGAAGATCCCCTGGAGAAGGAAATGGCAACCCACTCCAGTACTGTTGCTTGGAAAATCCCATGGACGGAGGAGCCTGGTAGACTACAGTCCACGGGATCACAAAGAGTCGGACACGACTGAGCGACTTCACTTCACTTCCTTGTTCTTAGTGGCCACTAGGTGTCCAGGTGTGCTGGCTCCTTGCCAGGTGAGACCAATATCACTCCCTCAGGCAGTCCTTTGAAAAGCTGGGATGCTGAATATATCTCCACTCTTCTCTCTTCCTGAGGGAGAAGCTTCAAGTCACCCTCACACTCTTATTTGTTCTCTGTAGTCCCCAGGCATTCAATTGATTCTGGTTCCATCAGTGCTGCAAATGAGTCAAGACAGAAACCAGTCTCTCCATCTCTCCAGTCTCTCTGAAAGCTGGAGCATTAGATGCATGCTCCATTTTTCTTTCCTCCTCACTGGGGAGTCATTATAAGCAAGGGGATCTCTCTTGGCACTTATTGTGTGTCATCCTGGAGAGGGAACTGATGTGCCAGGGTGAAATCACTCTTATTGCCTACTTCAAGATCTTATTCTTATTTTTGTGCTCATCTGGGGAACTTCAACTTCCTGACTTGAATATGGAGTGTTCATAAAGGTATTTTGGCCCATATTTCATTGTTAAATCAGCATTTCAGTTAGGGAATGGTTGTTGTGACTTTCTATTCTGCTATCTTGCTGACATCATTCTTCTCTTGTTTTCATGAGTCAGCCAAGCATGGCCTTGATGCAATAGAATGAGGAGAGAAAAGGAAGCAATTTCTCCTTGTGCTTTGGAAACTACCAACCTTAAGTATCTACAAGGGCTTCCAATAGCTTGTGGTTTGAAGGACTTGGTTTCAGGACCCATATTTTGATTCAGGTGAGCTGAACTCACCTGTGCACAGAAGACCGTTCAAAGAGCAGGACCTGGAGACAGCCTGTGTATTCTTACCATTCCTTTTTGCACCATCATGATTCTTGGATGAAGCATGAAATATATTAGTTTCTTAAAAGAGTATATGGTGTGGACTCAAGAGGAACCAGAAGTCAGAAGGCAATTAGCTGTGTAAATGTAGCCATATGTTCTTAGGGAGGTGAGAGGGGAGCGAGAAAGAGAGCTGGCTTCCCTAAGTGGAACTTTGGTGTCTTTCATCCCAAAAAGCACTGGGGCTTTTTTTCCTTCCAGTGCTTTCCACCATGGTGTACTTTAATTTGGAATGATGTTCAGGACTTCTTAATTTCTTTTTCTCTTGTTGAAATTATTCACATTTTGGATGACTCTTTGGTTGCAGATTGCTGGATAATTTGATTATCTAATTCAAGGCATAATACTTACTTATAACAGGCTGGTATACTCCTCTCCCCTATTCTGTTTAACTTGCATTTCAACGGAAGCCACAAAAGGTAAAGATACACATATCAGGAGTCATGGCCAGGACAACTGAGTTGCTTTTGGAGATAGGATTTCATGATTACATGATTTCATAACAAGCATGTGGTTAACTTCTCTGCCCTCACATGGAGCTCATTTCCTTCCCTCTGCATCTCCACTATTGGTACATATGTGCGTGAATTCCTAACCACAGAGATGGGGCACAGGAAAATGAGAGGTCAGAGGTGGGGTGAATCTGGAAGATGGAATTTGATGAGGGGTAACATTTCATAAAACCTCACTGAATAGTCAGGGGAATCATTTTGTTTTCTATCTGTAGATTAAAAGAATTTCTAATCTGAATTGGTGACAACCTACATCGTCAAGGCCTTGTAGTGTATGCAAAAATATGGATTTTCCATTCATTTAATTAGAATAGAGCTATGTTTCTAATAAAGAAATATGATATATTTATATTTCATGTGAAAACCAATGATGAGTATTAAATTTGAAAAAGTAAGATGACTATGGTATGGTATGATTCAGAAAATATTCAAATTATAGCACACAGACCTTGCTCTCAGGGTTTATGACTGGATCTAAATGCAGCTGAGTATGTTCAGTTCATTATTTCTAGCAAAGAAATACATAGAAAATATTCAGAATAATTTTCTTAGGAATGTTTGAAGCTTATATAAGTAGGTCTTGCTCTAAAATGTTATTTATATAATACATATCACTTAATGACATATTTTATTATTATAACATCCTTTAAAATGACCATTGGCATGCCCATAGGAGTGAAAATTGTACAATCACTTTGGAAAAGTCTTTGACGTTATCTATCAGGGCAAAGAATACTGCTACCTTATGAAATAGCAGTTCTACTTAATATTTAGCTGTGAGAAATAAGTTCATATGTTCACCAAAAGACTATTCAAGAATGTTCATAGCAGCTTTATTTAAAGAAGCCCCAAACTGAAAATAACTCAAATGATTACTCACAGGAAAATGGCTAAGTACAGTTCAGTTCAGTTCAGTTGCTCAGTCGTGTCCGACTCTTTGTGACCCCATGAATCACAGCACGCCAATTCATAGAGTAGATCAAGGCATTACTGAATGTAGGTTGTATCTTACAAAAAAGTTTAAAAAATTCAGTAAGCACAATGCAATGTATATTAAAGTAAAGCACTTGATAGTTCTTTCTATAAACCTGAGGCCATGTGAATATATATGATGGTCTAGCCCAATCTGTGGAGTCAGAACCAGATCTGAATTTGGTTCTTGACTTGGTCAATATCACTCATTCTAAATATGATCTTAGGCTAATTGACTGACTCCAGCTTTGGTAATAGAGGCCTTATCTTCATTTTGTTTCAGTCATTTTATCTTGTATTTGGATTAAATAATAATAGCATTTATTATCTCATACAGTTTCTGTGGATCAGGAACACGGGCAAAGCTGGGCTGGGTGATCCTGACTCAGGTTCTCTCCAGGAATGCAGTCAAGATATCAGTTGGGGCAGCAGTCAGCTGAAGGCTTGACTGGGGCTGGAGGTCTGCTTCTAAGGTGACTCACTCACAAGGTTGGCGAGTCGGTGCTGCTGTTGGCAGGAGGTCTCAGGTCCTGGGCAGGTAAACATCTCCAAGGAGCTGTTTGAACATCCCTGCAACATGACGACTAGCTTCCCCCAGAGTGAGTCATGCAAGAGAGCGAGGAGGACACCAGTGTCTTTCCTGTTGGTCACAGAGGTCAGCCCTATCAGTGGGAGAGCAAAGAGACCACATGGCAAGCACATTACTATCAGCATGCCTGAGGCTAGAGCAACAGACAGGCATGCTCAGATGTCCTCTGTTAAATAAACAATAGAGTTAGCATGTGAAATGAAGCATAACTGTAATATTTAACAAAAGTTCTTCTCATTTAAGTTAAAAATGAAAAAAAGGAGTAAACAGTGAGTTATAGGAATGGGATACAAACTATCGTCTGGATTTGCCTAAAGGTAAAATGCACTACCTTTCTCCATCTCTAGTATTCAATCAGAGAAAGGAATAGCTTAACATTTCACCACGTAATCAATGCTTTTAAAATGAAAACTGACAAAACCAGATGAGTTACTTTTTGTAATTACCCTTTATTTTCTAAGCCAAGGATGGATTTCCATTCCTTATATTTTTCTTATTGTTGAAAAATAATACATTCTTTGTTAGTGAGACTACTCACTGGTGAAAAAGATTTTTACTTTTCTGGGTTGCACCCAAGTGGTACTTAAGGCTAATTGGAGTTTATTGATTCCGTTGACTCGCCACTGAAAGGAGTCCTATAAAAGTCTATGCTTACTAGGTCCCACTGCCTGTCAGTCATGCGTTGGGCAGACATCTTCTTCTGATGAAGTACTCTTGACTTTAAATCAATCTATATTTCAAGACAGCGGGATTGCTTGCTGGCTAAAAGGATGAGATCACTTAATCAGTGATGAGAAAAGAAATTTTGTGAATCTGGGCTTTGGTAAATGGACTTCTTCTTGAATAATTTATTTAGGATTTGCTATTGCTCTTTTATGGTATTTCCAATATGATGAGATGGAGTCTAAGTTATTGCAGTCTTAGTACTAAACTGAAACTGAAACCATGGTGGATGTGGTATCTTTTCTATGACTTGTACATTACAAGATAAGAAAGCCCCTGATGACATAACAGACATTGAGAACGGCGAATTATTAAATTGCCACTGAATGTCATTGAGGGATGTGTGTCAGTGACACCCATACTCACATTTGCCTTACCATTAAGGGCAAGTTCAATTCAGGAAAGTTTAAAGGAGCTGGCTTGCACAGATCTGAGCTGTACCCAGGGGCATCACAGATGACTGTATTTTACTGGACTATTGGATCTGCATCAGTAAAATTGCTTTCAGTCTCTGACTGCAAATCTCCATACAAAATTCCTCAGTTATCAATAAAATATGTGACTTCTGCAGAGGGGTGGCTTACAAACAATCTAACAAGTAGAATTGGATTGAATAGGAACTTATAAACTAGGCTAACTGAGATCTGGAAAAATGTGTTTGTTATTAATTAGTATGATAATCCCACATCTTGTTAACATCTGGCTTCCCTGGTGACTCAGTTCAGTTCAGTCGCTAAGTCATGTACAACTCTTTGCAACCCCATGGATTGCAGCACATCAGGCTTCCCTGTCCATCTCCAACTCCCGGAGCTTACTCAAACTCATGTCCGTTGAGTCGGTGATGCTATCCAACCATCTCATCCTCTGTCATCCCCTTCTCCTCCTGCCTTCAATCTTTTCCAGCATCAGGGTCTCAGGGTCTTTTCCAATGAGTCAGTTCTTCGCCTCAGGCGGCCAAAGTATTGGAGTTTCACCTTCAGCATCAGTCATTCCAATGAATATTCAGGAGTGATTTCCTTTAGAATGGACTGGTTGGATCTCCTTGCAGTCCAAGGAACTCTTAAGAGTCTTCTCCAACACCACAGTTAAAAAGCATCAATTTTTCAGTGCTCAGCTTTCTTTAGAGTCCAACTCTCACATCCATACATGACTACTGGAAAAACCATAGCTTTGACTATACAGACCTTTGTTGGCAAAGTAATGTCTCTGCTTTTTAATATGCTGTCTAGGTTGGTCATAGCTCTTCTTCCAAGGAGCAAGCATCTTTTAATTTCATGGCTGCAGTCACCATCTGATTTTGGAGCCCCCCAAAATAAAGTCTGTCACTGTTTCCTCATCTATTTACCATGAAATGATGGGACTGGATGCCATGATCTTAGTTTTCTGGATGTTGAGTTTTAAGCCAGCCTTTTCACTCTCCTCTTTCACTTTCATCAAGAGTCTCTTTAATTCCTCTTTGCTTTTTTCCATAAGAATGGTGTCATCTGTGTATCTGAAGTTATTGATATTTCTACTGGCAATCTTGATTTCAGCTTGTGCTTCTTCCAGTCCAGCATATCTCATGAGGTACTCTGCATAGAAGTGAAATAAACAGGGTGACAATGTACAACCCTGACGTACTCCTTTATTGATTTGGAACCAGTTCCATGTCCAGTTCTAATTGTTGCTTCCTGACCTGCATACAGATTTATCAGGAGGCAGGTCAGGTCGTCTGGTATTCCCATCTCTTCAAGAATTTTCCACAGTTTGTTGTGATCCACACAAAGGCTTTGACATAGTCAATAAAGCAGAAGCAGATGTTTTTCTGGAACTCTCTTGCTTTTTTGATGATCCATCGGATGTTGGCCATTTGATCTCTGGTTCCTTTGTCTTTTCTAAATCCAGGTTGAACATCTGGAATTTCTTGGTTCACTAACTGTTAAAGCCTGGCTTGGAGAATTTTTGAGCATTGCTTTGCTAGCGAGTGAGATGAATGCAATTGTGCAGTAGTTTGAGCGTCCTTTGGCATTGCTTTTCTTTGGGATTGGAATGAAAGCTGACCTTTTCCAGTCCTGCGGCTCAGCAGTAGAGAATATGTCTGCCGATGCGGGAGACGCTGGAGACACAGGTCTGATCCCTGGGTTGAGAAGATACCCTGAGGGAGGAAATGACAACCTCTTCTGCTATTTTTGCCAGGAAGATCAAATGGACAGAGGAGTCTGGCAGGCTATGTCCATGGGGTCACCAAGAGTCAGACACGCACACACCGAAAGGAGTAGCTGGCCATATCTAATTGTCCTGGTCAGACTCAAAAGATGGACAGTTTTTCTGTCCCTGACTATGGTAGGATTTTAAATAGAACATGTTTTTATGACCCTGATAAGACTGAATTACTTATATTACTTAGCCATTAGATTTAACAGAAAGCAATTATTACTGCACCCTAGTGTTTAAAATAAGTTGGAGTGATCTATGCTTGTTCCAGAAAGCATTCCTTTCCTGAATACTCTGAACATATTGGGCTAAAATTACAACCATTTAGTTTCCTACGCTTGCAAACTTAGATCTTGAGTTCTTTTTCTTTTTTTGTCCTTGCTCCTAAATATACTTCTTCAGACTAACTTGCTTTATCTAGATTGTTCAACTTACCTGTTGTGAGTATTATCCTCTGACTGACTCTGTTAGCATTTGATTTTCTTGGTCCTTAAAATAACTTCCAAATTCCAATTTTTATTTCCAATTTCCAGTGGAAATTGGTTGTATGCTTATACGTACATCTTTTTAGGACACTATAGAAAAGTTAGTTATTTACCTTTATTTCCCTGGAAGGTTTTGGAACAATTGTTGGTTGGCAATCAAAGTAGGTTTTTATGTATGGAAACTTTCTTTTACCTGTTTCCCATAGCCAGTGTATGCAAACTTACAAACTGTATTTGAGCATTTTAGCTACATTTTACTTTTCAGTTCCTGTGTATGAGGATATTTTATTGTTCTTGTAGGTGAGCAAATAGGGAAGAAAGATTACTCCTTCAAGAAGATATGAGGGTACCAGGGGCTGAGAAGAGAGAAGTGAGGAGTTAATGGGTACAAAGTTTCTATTTCTGAAAACTGAAGCTTTTCTGCATTAGTGGTTTTTCCTTGTTTTCTTTTCTGGTCCCCTGAATAGTGGTGGTGGTTATACAACATTTGAATATACTTAATGGTAGTGAATTTACACTTAAAAATAGTCAAAATGATAAATTTTATGTTTACTTTACAATTAAAAAATTGAAAGCCGAAAGGAAAATAAAATGTAATTATTTAAATACATTTTCCCTAAAGAGAGGGCTTCTCTGATGGCTCAAGTGGTAAACAATCTGCCTGCAATGCAGGAGACATAGTAGACACGGGTTAGATCCCTGGGTTGGGAAGATCCCCTGGAGGAGGGCATGGCAACCCACTGCAGTGTTCTTGCTGGAAAATCCCATGGACAGAGGAGCCTGGCAGGCTTCAGTCTGTATGGTTGCAAAGAGCTGTTCATGGCTGAGCATGCATGATCACTATGAAATGTGCTAGATATTAATGAAACCATGGCTATATTGTGATTATTGATAGACATTTTTGATTTCACGCACTGTGTCACACCGTTTCCTGTACAATCCTGTTGATTATTAATAGAATATAGTACAAAAAATTTGATTATAGAAAAAGGATGAACACAGTACTTGCTTTATTCCCCACACTTGCATGCTATTTTGAAGTTATGAAGCATTTCCACATACATCAACGTATCTGATCATCAGACAAGCCCTGTGAAGGAGAGCATTATTCTCACTTCACAGATGAGAGGCCAGAGTCTCATGAGAGGTTAAAAGGAAGGCTTTGGTCTAAACCTCAGATTCTGATCTTCAGTTGCAGCTCTTTGTCTAATAGTTTATAACTTCTCTTTGGTAAAACAAATCAAAAGAGCGATTCAAATCAGAATATTCCTATGATATAATGTTTAACACATTTTCTTTTCAAATAAAGTTCTTTCTTTTGCAGTTTTAAATCAAATGCATTTCAAATGAGGCTTCCTGTTGTTCTGTATTACCCTGCCCCGTGCCAGGAACAAATCTTGCATCATAATGGCAGGAAGAATTTAATTTATTGATTTATGATTTCAGTTATGTAATACAGCCTAAAGTAATGCTCAAAATTCTCCAAGCCAGGCTTCAGCAATATGTGAACCGTGAACTTCCAGATGTTCAAGCTAGTTTTATAAAAGGCAGAGGAACCAGAGATCAAATTGTCAACATCCACTGGATCATCAAAAAAGCAGAAGAGTTCCAGAAAAACATCTATTTCTGCTTTATTGACTATGCCAAAGCCTTTGACTGTGTGGATCACAATAAACTGTGGACAATTCTGAAAGAGATGGGAATACCAGACCACCTGACCTGCTTCTTGAGAAACCTATATGCAGGTCAGGAAGCAACAGTTAGAACTGGAGATGGAACAACACACTGGTTCCAAACAGGAAAAGGAGTACGTCAAGGCTGTATATTGTCAGAGTACATCATGAGAAATGCTGGGCTGGAAGAAGCACAAGCTGGAATCAAGATTGCTGGGAGAAATATCAATCACCTCAGATATGCAGATGACACCACCCTTATGGCAGAAAGTGAAGAGGAACTCAAAAGCCTCTTGATGAAAGTGAAAGAGGAGAGTGAAAAAGTTGGCTTGAAGCTCAACATTCAGAAAACGAAGATCATGGCATCTGGTCCCATCACTTCATGGAAAATAGATTGGGAAACAGTGGAAACAGTGTCAGACTTTATTTTTTTGGGCTCCCAAATCACTGCAGATGGTGATTGCAGCCATGAAATTAAAAGATGCTTACTCTTTAGAAGCAAAGTTATGACCAACCTAGACAGCATATTCAAAAGCAGAGACATTACTTTGCCAACAAAGGTCTGTCTAGTCAAGGCTATGTTTTTTCCAGTGGTCATGTATGGATGTGAGTGTTGGACTGTGAATAAAGCTGAGCGCCGAAGAATTGATGCTTTTGAACTGTGGTGTTGGAGAAGACTCTTGAGAGTCCCTTGGACTGCAAGGAGATCCAACCAGTCCATTCTAACGGAGATCAGTCCTGGGATTTCTTTGGAAGGACTGATGCTAAAGCTGAAACTCCAGTACTTTGTCCACCTCATGTGAAGAGTTGACTCATTGGAAAAGACTGTGATGCTGGGAGGGATTGGGGGCAGGAGGAGAAGGGGATGACAGAGGATGAGATGGTTGGATGGCATCACCAACTTGATGGACATGAGTCTGAGTAAACAGGGAGGCCTGGCGTGCTGCAGTTCATGGGGTCACAAAGAGTCGGACATGACTGAGCGACTGAACTGAACTGAATTGAATACAGCATTATTACCACATTTATTCCCCGCTTCTTATGTTTTCATGTGGAGGAGCTTCAGCTAGACTCGCTCTTCTTTTAATAAGTGATTTTACATTAAAATGAGTTTTTAAATGATAAGAAATTTCAATTTTAAGTAGAGGTGAAAAGACAAATTAATTCAGTAATGTAGTAAAAGACTAATATTTGTCAGAACATGGATTATTTTGAAATGTAAAGTTGGTTTAATAGTGAAGTCTAATTTGTCACTTCTCTGCTCAAAGTTCACTTAAGTTGGGTTTTGTCTAAGGTACAGGAAATGTTTTTTGGGGAGTTCTCATTCTTTCAAATGAAAAGCAATGCTGCAGTGAGTATGCAGATTGACCGTTCTCCACTTTCTTTCACTCCTTACCACTGATGAGAACATGCGTCTTCAGATAAGGGCATCTGAGATAAGTAGATGGTCATGTTGGTAATGTTCCTTTAGCTTTTTCTTTTTGGATGGACAGGTTTGTGAAGCTGGAGCTCCATTTTCTCTGTGGATCCTCTGTGAGCTCCGGGGCAAGTCCTGTTTCTCAGGTGGTGGGGAATGAATCAGTCCTGCTGGGCTGCCAGGCAGGGGTGGTTAATTAGAGTTCACTGTGTCATCAGACTCAGTGGTCCACACCCCTAACCAGCACCTTCTGCTTGTACAGTCTCTGTATCTTCTCATCAGTTAGCGCTAAGCTTCCTAGAGGAAGAGAGATGTGATTGATTAGGTCCTTCAAAACTCAGCAACCTCTGATCTGAGAGGAAAATACCCTTCCCTTCCCAGGGATACATCTAAGTCTATTTATATTAAAACTTAATTTTATTTCCAATATTTCCAATATTAATGATACAAATGTCCATCAGCAAATGTGTAGATAATTGTGATATAATGGACACTAATCAGCATCCAAAAAGAATGAACTACTGAAACAATAGCCAGGGTGGATCTAAAATCATCATGCTGCATGGAAGAAGCCAGACAAGAAAGAGGACTTGCAATACGCTTCCGTTGCTATAGAATTATATGAAATTCAAACCTGTTTGTAGTGACAGAAGACACATCAGTGTTGCCTGAGAATGCGGATGGGATTGGGATAGTGGTGTCAGGAACAGATTGCAGGGAACGTAAAGAAACTTTTGAGGCTGATGCACATATTCATTGCTTTGTCAGTGGAGATGGTTTCACAGGTATATACATGTCAAAACTAATCAGACTGTAAACTTTATGTTTGATTTATTGTATATCAATTTACCTCAGTAAAGCTATTAAAATAGCAAAAACCCAAGACTTCCCTGGCTGTCTAGTAGTTAAGACACCAAGCTTCCACTACACAGAGCAGAAGTTTGATCCCTCCTGGTCAGGAACTAAGATCCCGCATGCTGCGCTGTGGCCAAAACAAACAGACAACTGCAGCCAAACAAGGCAAAAACAAAATAAGAAACAAACAAGCAAGCTAAAACAACTAGCATCCTCAGACCTGGAGATGCAAATATCCATATCTTTTCAGGAATACATCTAATTTTATTTATAACAAAGCTTTAATTAATTTCAGTATCCTGTGCTACATGTTATGACAGTATTATTGACCTAATAAAATCCATCTCATTACTTTTTATTATAGGATAAATATGATTCTGTTCCCTCTCTTTAATGTTTTTCAGGAGAATGCTTATCTTAAAGCACATTTTGTGGAGGTTCTTCTATTTATATTCTGTTAGCTGCTCTATAAAATATAAGCAGTCAGGCTCAGTGTGTATATTATATGATGGCCTTGGAAGAATCTGAAAATATTGCAACATTCCTACAGTATAACAGCTTAATAGCATTTCAACTGTACAGAATTTTCCACATAATTTGAGACACTAGTTTCCCAGATAATTGAAAAGCACATCACATTTTTATAATTTATATACATGACTGTATAATGCAAACCTTAATGACTCTTCTTAAGGAAAAATTCTTTATTCATTTATGAATGTGATTAATAGAATATATAATCTGATTAATCAAAATGAGATAATAGGCCCATTTGAAGAATTTCCATGAACAGAAAAGACCCACTGTTAAGTTTTTTCCAGAGTGAGAGAACCAACGAATTTGAACTGTAAGATTATAAACTGCTAGAACTGGAAAGAGTATAAGGAGCAACACACATGTTTTTTCTTACCTCTCAAGTGCTGGGAAAGCAAGAAAGCAAGCAGAGTTCATCTCCCGGATCCAAGAAGTTCAAGAGCAGTATCCAAGGTTGTGTGACTCCCGGACAATCCTGGATGAGAAGCAGAAATCCTGCTCCAGCCCGCCTTTACCACTGGCCAGGTGTTTCATTGCCTCTGAGTCAAAATAGTGAATTGTAAACTTCAGCACAGTGTTGCCCTTAAAACAGTTCATGAACAAATATTCATCTTACATTTCATCCCCTTTTAGGGAGAAAGAAGACAATTAAGTCTCCATTGTCAAGTAACAAAAACACCCTGAAAACAAAACTGTTTTCTCAGAAATACATTTACATACATTTGTGTGCATATAGAGATTTTAGAATTCTATGTTCTTTATTCCTCCCTTGATTTTCTTTTTTGTTGAAGTAACCCATGATTAATCCACTTTTACGCCTTTTCCTTCATAGAATCTGTCTGTCCAACACGAATTCCTGTGGCAGCACGTGATGAGAAGGGGTTTGATATTCTTTTAGGCTTGGGTATAAAGAAAAAGGCTAAGAAGAGAATTCAGCTTTCACCAACAAAGATTAAAGGATACGAAATAACATCAAAAGTTGATTTATCAGAATTCACAAGGTAAATGTTATAAGTATTTTTCTATTTTATTTTATTATTTGTGTGTGTGTTAGTTACTCAGTTGTGTCCAATTCTTTGCGACCCTGTGAACTGTAGCCCACCAGTCTCCTCTGTCCATGGTATTCTTCAGGTAAGAATACTGGGGTGGATTGCCATTTCCTTCTCCAGGGCATCTTCCCTACCCAGGGATTGAACCCGGGTCTACCTCACTTCAGGCAGATGCTTTACCGTCTGAATCACCAGGGAAGCATAATTGCTTTACAATGAGCTAGTTTCTGCTGTACAATAAAGTGAATCAGCTGTATGTATACAGATATCCCCTCCCTTTTGAACCTCTCTCCCATCCCCCCATAATGTTGTGTGTTGATATAGTTTTTTCTTGATAAATCTGTAGACATGTTGAGAATTCTTTAAGCTTATACACACTCTTCTTTCTCCAGTAATGTTTTCCCAGAAGGTCTTCCTCCATCATACGTATTTGTCTCCACTCAGAGATTTAAGATCAAGAAAATGTGGGATTTATGGAGAATTTTAACCATTGATGGGAGGCCACAAATAGCAGTTACCTTAAATGGAGTGGATAAAACATTATTATTTACAACAACCAGCATCATTAATGGCTCACAAGTGGTCACCTTTGCTGACCCTCGAGTTAAGGTAAAGATGCCTAGGTATGACTGTGTTATTCATGGGGAATTAGCATCAAGTTGATGTGTTTTGGGAGAGGAGAGCCATAATTTAACATGACTGAAAAGATATTGATTTCATAATGTAATTTTGCTTACTGAATAAAAGCAGCAAAGGAAGACAGTTAGTATTTTTTTTAACTATTGGAGTATAGTTGATTTACAGTGTTGTGTTAATTTCTGGTATACAGCAGAATGACTCATTTATACGTATATGTTATTCTTTTTCATATTCTTGTCCATTAGGGTTTCTCACAGGATATTGAGTATAACACTCTCTGCTGTCCAGTGGAAAGGACCTTGTCATTTGTCCATCGCATATGTAGTAGTCTGCATCTACTAATCCCAGGCTCATACTCCACCCCCACCCCTTCCTTCTGGCCAGCCACAGTTTTGTCCTCTATGTCTGTGAGTCTGTTTCTGTTTCTTAAATCAGTTCATCTGTGTCCTATTTTAGATTCCAGATATCAGTGATATCACACTGTGTTTGTCTTTCTCTTTCTGGCTTGCTTCAGTTAGTATGATAATCTAACCCATGTTGCTGCAGATGGCATCGCTTCATTCTTTTTATATATATAAAACATGTGTAAATGTATATAACGTCTTTGTGCATTCATCTCTTGATGGACATTTAAGCTGTTTCTATGTCTTGGCTATGGTAAATAGTGCTGCTATGAACATAGGGATGCATGTATCTTTTTGAAGTATAGTTTTGTCTGAAGTATAGTATATTGTCTGGATATATAACCAGGAGTGGATCATATGGCAACTCAATTTTAGTGAAAATCTGTCTTAATTCATGTGAGATTATGGGGTAGGGAAAATTATATTTTCAGTGCTTATTTCTAAGTGCCAGGAATATTTAATTATAATAACCACCCAAGGAAGGAGCTATTGCTCTCATTTTACAGAAAAAAAAAATGTTCAAGTATATTAAGTTCTCCCTCAACTAGCATGGCTAGTTAAGTTGTGACATCAGGAATTTAATTTAGGTCTGGTCAGTGTCAAAGTCCATGTTGGTCTGCTTTATACTGCTATGTCCTACAGGGTATTGAGGTAAAGTCACATTTGTCAGAACATTAAATACAGGTAGATAATGATATAGAATTTGCATTTATTAGGGGGACAGTTTATATCCCACAAAGAAACATATATTTAATAAGATACATAAACTAAAAGTAAAAGTGTATTTTCCAAGTCAAATGTGTTCAGCATACAGATATCACAATAAAAGCAATTACATTTTGATTATTATTATAACAGTCTAATCATATATTATATAATTTAGGAAATATAAAAGGCTGTACATGGAACTATACATTTTTGCAATTTCCTCATTTGGTGAGAAGAATAAACTTAAAACATTGTTGTCTGCCATTTTCTTTAAAGATGATGTGCTGGTTTCTGTAAGAAGTGACAAATGAATATGGCATGTTTCTCACCTAAACGAACTTATTTATAATGTGATATTCAGTGTTTCTGGTATCTCATAGAAGTGCAAAATGTGGAATGTGGAAGAAAAAGTGGATTCCAATACAAAATGTGGGCAAGTCTTCATAAATGAGTTGGCTTCTGTAATGGGCTTTGCAGGATGTATAGGATTTTGATGGAGAGACAGGACACGGAAATCTTGGTTCATTTCTAAGGAGTCACATGTAGTAGTGAGGCGTTTTCATTTAGAGCATAGAATGTGGTGTCCCCTGTGTTTCGAGTATAAGATACTCATGCACACAAAAAGCGAGCCAGGTATAAGTTCAAACTTGTATCTTATATGTAAACACAGACCTGGGAACTGTACACACAGTTTTGCATTTCGTTCAGTCAGTGATGAAATTCCATCAAAAAGTCTTGATCACTGTCCTGTCAGGATCTAAGCAGCTCTCTCTTTTGCTCCTTTCCCTTCTTTCATAAAGAATACCTTTGATTCTTCCCTGGAGTTGGGCTTGGCCCTAGGAATACAGAAATTATTAAGATGGGGGCATGAGATTAATTCTAGTAGAGGGAAGAAGGTTGGCTTGGAGAAGGAAGGGGCAGGGACTGAGATGGGTTTAAAAATTATTCAAACAAAGCAAGATACCCGTGAGCCTAAATTATGACAATGAGAAGGGCAATGGAGAAGTGAATCTGAGTTGTGCCTTAAACACATCCTTGCTGGAATTTTGCGTCTACCTGTTATGGCAACTGAGGTAAGGAGAAGAAGGTAAGGGTGCTTGCTGTGGTTTAAAAACTGAGGATATTATTAATATCATTTCATGGAGATCAGGAGAAGAAGGTTTAGGCGAGACTGTCAAAGTGGACGGACTAGTTACATGATACACAGATGCCATGAAGTACGCAGGATGAGAGGATGAAAGAAGCCACTTGAACTGGACTTTAGGTTCTTATCTGTGACCTTGAGGGAGTTTTTTCCGCAAATACTTTGGTCCAGCTACTTTGGAATGTGTGATGGAAACTCATGTAGAGATTTATAAAGTGATTGGTGGGTGTTGGCCTTTGGGACCCAGCTCGGGTCAGGGTGAGTTAGAATATGATACAGCCAATCTGTGTGGTATGGATTTATGGTTGATGACTAAAGAATAGAGACAAAGAAAATACAAGATTGTTAGGAATTCTCTTTATGAATCTCCTGTATTCCCTTCCTATAGACATTATTTGATGAAGGCTGGCATCAGATTCGTCTCTTAGTAACAGAACAAGATGTAACTCTGTATATTGATGATCAACAAATTGAAAACAAGCCATTACACCCAGTGTTGGGGATCTTCATCAGTGGGCAAACCCAAATTGGGAAATACTCTGGGAAAGAAGAAACTGTTCAGGTGAGTAAAAATGATTTGCTTTTTGCATCCTATAAAATGGAGCGTTAGTGATAGTATTTATTGCATATAATTGTATTTAACTTAATTCCTTTAAGGGACTTAATCAAAAAGTGGTCAGTTCATTAGTGAAATTGTATGTTTGTGTGTATGTATGAAAATGAAAAATCAGACTTAATAAAATAATTCTTAGAACTATGTTCTCCTGAGTGCATGGTAGAATTCTATGTTTTTATGAAACATTAATTTCATATTTCTCAGGAGAAGCATAAGTTATATCATGAATTTGGAAAAGACAATATGATTAAAATTGTGAGTGGCCGTTATAAAAGTTTCTTTGCAGCTGTGAGGATAAGATTAGATTAATGTGTGTCAGGGTTTTCATAAGCAAAACTGAGACTGTTTTGGTATTCTTTTAAACTAGCATATCTATTATGGTTTGAGAGGTGTATATTTCAAGCCATGTCTTGAAAAATCCGTTATTTGAAAAGGTATGTTTTCCTCACCCTGTTTCTATTAAGAGAAGATGGTGTCATATTCAGATGTGTGATTGTGGTCTCTGTGTATTAATGTCAAATTGTAGTAAATATTTAAATAGTAATAGGTGCTGGGTTTACTCATCACACAGCTCTCTCTGCCAACAACTAAATCTTGGAAACCAAGGACGGTTTCTTGAGCCTCCTCTGTGTGATCAGGGATGTGGAGAGATGTAGGGTGAACACAGAAAGCCTGGGGAAGCTTTCCAGTGGCCCAGGAAACGCTTTCTAGAGGAGCTCTTAATACAAGGATACTACATAAGTACTACTGGGTTTCCCAAGGAAACCAGAGATTTGTGTTTGGTGCTAGGAAAGTTTTCCTTGGAAGTTACATTGCATCACATCTTTATGCTATATGTCAAGAATTCAAATTTTGTGTTTTTATTATTTGTTGTAGTTTATTGTCATCAAAGATAAGTGCTTTGATCTGTGTCACGTTATTGCTGACTACAGTGACTGCTTCTGTCCATCTGAGTTGCTTTTTATAAAGCAATTTGTTTGGGCCTCACCTTTAACTTGACTGGTTTTGTGTTTCCAGTTTGATGTCCAAAAGCTACGAATCTACTGTGACCCAGAGCAGAACAACCGAGAGACAGCGTGTGAAATACCTGGATTTGTGAGTAGGATGGATTATTTTTTCCACCAGGTGTTGCTTCAGTACTTTCAAAGCAATAAATAGAATGCAGATAGCATGTGAGCTTGGATTTAACTTACAGAGTTAATCTGTTTCTTCATTTTCAGTGCAAGTAAAATGATATCTATTAAAACATATTTTGAGGTTCACAATTGAAATTCTGTTATTATGAATTAATGTACAAGTGTAAATGGAAGAGCACAGGAAATGTTTTTTCATTATCTTGGGGGTTGTTGTTGTTCCACTTCTTGAATGAAGCAGGGTTGGACCTGCTCTAGAAAAACATAGAATTCATTGTCTGAAAGTCCAGTGAGTAAAACACGTTTCTAAACTTCATTGAGTGTGTGAGTCATATACTTTATGTGGCACGATTCTGAAGAGTAGAAAATGATTCATTTTCCTGTTCATTAGCACGTTTTCTCAAACCATAATGAATATAAACTTTTCTTCTTATTGTTGTTAGGTAAGATTTTGTTATACTTCTAGGATATAAGCAATTTTCTATTCCTTTAGAGATTTTAATGCATTAGGAAGAAAAAGATCATAAACTAAAATGTTAGAGTCTGATCAGACACATGTGTGAGTGTGTGAAATTGATTTTTCTCTGGGCAAAAAATGGTATATTGTTGGTAATGCAGATAGTAGAATGTAAACCTTTTTGACAGTGTCAATTCTCAGTGACGTTTGAGCCCTACATGGCTCTTTTCCCTGTTATAGCCTCGTTGTCATCATCTTCCTTTTCCCTATTAAAGTGAGTAATTTACGGATTCACAACTTTTGAAAATTTGAAAGTGCAGAGAGCAGTGCATTTAAGGGATCTCTAATAAAAATCAACAATGGAAACTTACTAGAAATGATTTATTCTGAGTTTTCTACTTTAATTGTTTAAACATTGTAAACTTTTGTCTTATATATATTTATAACTTGAAATATAAATTTCTTTCATTTAAACACTATGATGTTTATTTTAGATGCTTATAACTTGGAATATAAATTTCTCCTAAAAGCATTAAACAGTTATCTCACTTTGAGAGTCCATTGTGCATACTTGATTTATTGTATTTCTCCACTGACATTTGCCATGACCATGGCCACTCCACCCCCTGCCTCCCCTAAGAGAAGCATAGCTTGAGACTGTAGTTTCTGAGTTCTCATATCCACCTTCTGTGTTTTAATGGCTCCTTCCTCACTCTCATGTGTGACTTCTTGAGGTTTGTTTATACCCTTTTTCATCTTTATTCCCATCTTCTCATTTTCTGATTGAATTTGTTGTTTGGAAAGACTACTAACCCATTTAAAATCATGCATTATTCAGTAAGAAATAGATTGTTTAGCAAGAAGCTTTCCTAATGTAAACTGCATCATATTGAATGCATGTAGTTTGTGACTTGCTTAGATGTGTTTTGTCTTTTCCTCTGTTTCTCACGTGATTTCCAGGGTGCTAAGTCGCTTCAGCTGTGTCCAACTCTTTGCAATGCTGTGGACTGTAGCCTGCTAGGCTCCTCTGTCCATGGGACTCTTCAGGCAAGAATCCTGGAGTGGGTTGCCCTGCCCTCCTCCAGGGGATCTCTCTGACCCAGGGACTGAATCTGAGTCTCTTATGTCTCTCTGGAGAATTCCATTGACAGAAGAGCCTGATGTATGACAGTCCATGGAGTTGCAAAGAATAGGACACAACTGAATGACTTTCATTCCACTCAGTGATTTCCAGAAAGTTCAAGAGAGCATAAAAGCCCCACCTTGAGGTAATTTTATTCCTGTGAGGCTGTTTTACCAAGCACACTCTCATTGTTGCTAATTTCCTTCCTTCATCCTATTATAAATGTGCTACTGCTGCTAAGTCACTTCAGTCGTATCCGACTCTGTTCGACCCCATAGACGGCAGCCCACCAGGCTCCCCCATTCCTGGGATTCTCCAGGCAAGAACACTGGAGTGGGTTGCCATTTCCTTCTCCAGTGCATGAAAGTGAAAAGTGAAAGTGAAGTTGCTCAGTCGTGTCTGACTCTTAGCGACCCCATGGACTGCAGCCCACCAGGCTCCTCTGTCCATGGGATTTTCCAGGCAAGAGTACTGGAGTGGGGTGCCATTGCCTTAACATATATAGGTAATTTTTTAGGATGCTGCTGCTGCTGCTGCTGCTGCTAAGTCGCTTCAGTCGTGTCCGACTCTGTGTGACCCCCTAGACGGCAGCCCACCAGGCTCCGCCGTCCCTGGGATTCTCCAGGCAAGAACATTGGAGTGGGTTGCCATTTCTTTCTCCAATGCATGAAAGTGAAAAGTGAAAGTGAAGTCTAGGGTAGTTGCTATAAAATGTTTTAACTCTTGCTGGTTTTGATACTTCATTTATCTCTACTGTAGACAAAGAAATATCTGTAAATTAGAAAGATAATTTAGAAATTTAATTCAAAACATGTCTTAAAAACATGTTTGTTGTTGTTTTTCTTTCAGAATGGTGAGGTAGGCCTGGATACTATTATTCTCCTTATGGTAATATTTGCATGGTGGGACTGTTTAGCTTCCTTCCATCAATTGTAAGTATGTTAGAGGAATAGAATCCATTTCTATGTGGTTTGAGTGTATCTAGTATTCACAGCTTGTTTGTGTGATGCTGAATTTCTTATTGGATTGGGCTAGATATCATTGGAAAGTAAATGTAAGTTGTCTTCACCATTTCACACACACGGACACACATGTGTGCACACGTATGTATGCATCTTGCCGTGTGGTATGTTTCCTTTTCTGTTTTCTAGTGCTTCAACGGTCCCAGTGATGTAGGTTCAACCGCAGCTCCCTGTATTTGTCCTCCAGGAAAACCAGGACTACAAGGGCCCAAAGTGAGTAACACCTAACTTGCTTTTTTTTGTTAAAACCGAAAAACTAAAGCTGAGCAAGCACAAAATTCCTAATCACCACTGAGCCTGTTGTGAATATTCTGCCTAATATCTTAGAAGAGTTTAAATGGTGAGTTTTAGTGATTTTTTAAAAAAGTGTATCCTAATCTGTAATTGTCTTTGAACCTTAAATTGATACCACAATAAAGTGGGGGAGAATATTATTTTGTTTGCTTGCTTGTCTATTTGTTTTTTCCCCTTAATGCTGCTACTGTATCCCAAGAATGACACTTCCTTACAGCCAGGTAAAAAATGAAGAAAGATATGTTCTAAATTCTTAAATGTCTAAATGTTTAATCTGTCAAGATGATTTTCAGATAGAAAAATGAGATAAAAACTTGAAAATAGGTTTGAGTGTCGTGTTTGACGTCCAGGTCTAAAAAGAGAGTCAAAGGTGTGCATATGTACTCATTTATTTTTTACTTATCATGCCGTAATTATTTTTAGAAAGTATATTCTTTTAGTCATTTTCATACATGCATATCTCTCAGTTGCATTTACGTATTTATTTGCATATGTATCTGTATATATATTATTTGTGTGCATATGTGTTTTTTGTGTATATTTGTATAAACATATCCATTTGTGTACACATTTGTATGTGATTGGAAGTATGATGTGCATACTATTTTATAACTAGTTACTTTTTACATAATATTCTGAATCTGTTTCTATGTATTAAATATGATTGACTGAATTTTTAAAGTAAGTTGGTACTGACTGTGCCATCACTTAGACATAGCCTGAGACACTGAGATGGTAAGTGGCTTGTCCACTGTAGATAAATCTTGTTTGTGCTGCTGTGGTGCGCTTCGTTGCTCAGTCGTGTCCGACTCTTTGCAACAGCATGGACTATCGCCCGCCAGGCTCCTCTGTCCGTGGGATTCTACAGGCAAGAATACTGGAGTGGGTATCCTATCCTTTCTCCAAGCGATCCTCCCGACCCAGGAATTGAACTGGGGTCTCCTGCATTGCAGGCAAATTCTTTACTAACTGAGCTACCAAGGAAAACCAAATCTTGTTTACTTAATATTGTTTAAAAATATCATCTAGATAAAAATGACTTCTTAGCTAGAGAGAATGTTTTGAGTATTAATCATTTATTACCTGAAGTGACGATAATAAATTTTGCTAAATATGAATGATAATATTCATTTAGATGGAATTTTCTGATAAATTTTAATCATCACAACGAAAAAATTTGATTTTAGATTGGTGATCTGAGAGAATTGAATACTGGTCTTTTGTGCATGTTTCCCCATCCATTTTCAGGTGATAGTTTATGACCCACTTCAAACCTAGCTTGAAATTAAGAAAGAAACACAATTTAAGAAATAAAAGGATAAATTCAAAATAAACCTGTTTGGCTTGGAATTTGACTTCAGCCCTTTATAATATGTTATTGTGAACAATTTTTAGATTGCATTTAGGAAGATTAATTCAGATGTTCTTCTGATAAAGTAGCCATGTTATTTAGGATGTTTTGAAACAAAGGAAAAATACCTGCAATACATTTCTCAAACAATTTACCTTGCAAGGCAGCATGGTGTGATCTACCTACCAGCAGACTATCTTTTGAAATATATTTATACAACTTTATTTAACTTGGAATGTTTTACATTGAAATGATTTGATCTGCAAGAGATACCATGTGGAAATCAGAGTTCCGTGACATTGACCTCTCTAAGCCCAGAGGACCTTCCGCCTGCTCAGGCTGCCCCCAGGGCCTCTAAGGGGCGTCCACTCTGGGGGCAGGCACCCAGGGCCTCCTGACATATCCTGATCTTCATCAGTGGTCCATTAGGCATCTTGAAGTGATGCCAATTTTTATGCACGTATGTTCCTACAGCAAACTTTTAGCACACGCTTTGTCTTATCTGTTAAAGCCTCTGATTTTCAGTATTTTCAAGTTTCATGTGTTCCTCATTTTCATTCTCTCAGTCATCATCTCACCCCTTTGCCACCTACTACTTTAAGTGAAATTGCAGTTTTCCACTGATCTTCAAGTTGGCGTGCTTTCTTAATCTGCTTTCCATTTTCTTCAGAAAAGCTGGCAGGAGGACAGGAACACACACACACTCTTCCATCCTTTTAGGGCTCTTTCCCCTGGAGGTGGTTCCTTACTCACATCAGGGACCTGTATGTGAAAAACAGAATCCATAGCAACACCCTGAGGTTTTCTTCCCTTGGAGAACTTCTGGCCTGGAAAATTGATAGGTTTTTAATTAGTCCAACAGAATCAGAACTAAAACAGATGAAGTGATTTTACTATACATCCAGCTGAGATGTATTGGTCATTTTTGTTAGATGTTCTCTGGAATGTTTTACAGATTTCCATAGGCAGACTTATCTGTGCAGGAGAATCTAGTCTTCCCAGTAGTGAGAAATTGGGTTCTGGGAGCTGAGAGTTAAGTCATGAAACTGAAAGAGGAGAAATTCACATGTGAATGGGTGAGTAAGTGCTGATTCTAAGATAAAGTCAGTCATCTACTTCACGTTTTCTGAACTTCCAACAAATATGACAACCCTTTTGTAAAACCAGGTTAACTTAACTATGATAGCCCATACTTGGGCTTCCCTGGTAGCTCAGCTGGTAAAAAATCTTCTTGCAATGTAGGAGACCTTGGTTTGATTCCTGGTTCAGAAAGATCCTCTGGAGAAGGATAGGCTATTCATTTCAGTATTCTTGGGCTTCCCTTGTGGCTCAGATGGTAAAGAATCTGCCTGCAGTGTGGGAGACCTGGGTTTGATCCCTGGGGTGGGAGTATCCCCTTGAGGAGGCCATGGCAAACCACTCCAGTATTCTTGCCTGAAGAATTATCACAGACAAAGGCTTGCAGACATGGGCTGCAAGTCCATGGTATGGCAGAGTTGGACAGCTGAGCGACTAAGCACAGCACAGCTTATACTTGGACTCTTCACTAAGCATAGTGAAATATATCTGTTAAGCATAGAGAAGCCCCTGAATGAGGCTGGCTTATTCATTCTGTCTCCCTACTGTCAAAGGGAGTGACTAAATTAATGACACTCTGGGAATGATTTTTATATGGAAGCACTTCACAGTGAAGGTTAGTTCAGTTCTCCTTTGGAATTTCAATGTCTAGAGTAGTGCTTAATAGTAATATTTTTTATTTAATGAATTATAAAATGATTGAAAAAGTAAGATTCACCTATCCCCCAATTAACCCATGTGGAATGCATTTGTTATATATGAAAGATCCAGGCAATCTCTGGTTTAAAAATAAATCCCTTCCAAAAGACCTGTCCATGCAACGGCAGCTTCTTCCTCCACTTCGTAGCTAAAGGAACATTTGTGGGGACAAACACCCCACATTTGGTCTAATCTTCAGAATCTTCCTGCCAGTGCAGGAGATGCGAGGAGAGTGGATTCGATCCCTGAGTTGGGAAGATATCCTCGAGAAGGAAATGTCAACCCACTCCAGGATTCTTGTCTGGAAAATTCCATGGATGGGAAGCCTGGTGGGCTCCTCTGTGGGCTCCCAAAGAGTCAGACACAACTGAGCACACACACACACACAGAGTGAAAATGTGGAAAAAAAGCAATTTTTTCAACTTTTTTTTAAGGAAGAAGCAATTTCTTAATAACTTATTTTTTCTGAAATACCATTCTTTCTACAGGTTTATTGGTGCCCTTTGTTTCACCCTGATAATTCTGAGTAGGGATTCCTTTGGGTTATCAAAGTAACCTCAGGCTAAAAGACAAAAGCCTTTGGGAAATTTCAGGAACCACTGGGTGTTCACATATTTATGCTAGTTTCCCCAAACTAAGTGGATTCCTTCTAGCTGAAGAGAATTCGTATTTGAGTTTTGAGGGAGAGAAGAGGTTGGTTTTGGTGAAAACCAAAGGATTGGTCTTAGGTCAGAGACTTGTGTGGAGGCCCGTGGGTAGCCGCACAGGGGTTTTGAGAAGAGAGCTTTCAAACACGGGGTTCAGGCCTAAGCGACCTTTGTTTCAGATGAATAACTTAAAATAATTAACTTACTTTTGCAAATGCAATTGTTTCTCACTTTGTTCATATTTGCACACTTGCAAGGCCATGTGCAGGGATGTTTCAACTTAGTCCATGATGTTCCCATTCCTGGCAGCAACTCAGAAATTCTGTGGCACAAAATCAATTCATCATAAGTAAGAACTGCTTTTCAGCTGAATACTTATTTTTTAAAATTGCACATGTTTCAACTAAAGTATAAGAAAGTAGATTGAGAATTTAGTCACAGTTGTGTAATTATATGTCATATGTCTAATTTAATATATTTGGAAAATCATTTCCATGTTAAGCTTGCTAGCCCTTCCCTGGGTTGGTTTCTGATCACAGTTTGCATTTTGATGTGGGCAGAGAGAGGGGCATTTAGGAGCATGGTGTCTAAAGTTGAATTAGCTGAGTTCCCATCTCCACTGCTGCCTTGTGACCTTGGACAAGTTACCTAAGCTTCTTGGGCCTCAGTTTTCTTATATATAAAGTGGGAACAGTAAAATTACCTGCTTCATGGGATTCTTATGAGGATTAAGAAATTGAATACAGGTAGATCCCATGGGGGGCTTCCTTGGTCGCTCAGCGATAAAGAACCCTTTTGCCAATGCAGAGGACATATGAGATGCTGGTTCAATCCCCGGGTCTGAAAGATCCCCTGGAGAAGGAAATGGCAATCTGCTCCAGTATTCTTGCCTGGAAAAGTCTGTGGACAGAGGAGACTGGTGGGCTAGAGTCAGTGGGGTCTCAAAGAGTCAGACATGACTTAGCAACCAAACAACAGCAAATCTTGTGGAGCAGAGCTTAGCATGTAATAAGCAATCAGTAAAGGTAGGTGTCAGCTTTTACTACAGTAGTAAAATTGAATTTTTATTCTAATTGGCTTTCTCTTCAAAAATCAGTTAGGGTTTTACTTTATTCTTCTAGTTTTTTGGAAGCGATAGCAAACCTACCTGAGGTTTTGCAAATAAACCAGTAGGGCAATAGTTCAAATAACCACTAAAACTTACCAGAAATAATAGAACCTGCAGAAGAGATTATTTTCCCTCTGGGGGCTATTGACCTGTGTTGCCTTAAGAAGTCACATTGGGTTTATCTTGTGGGTGAATTTTTCCCTTGGAAACTTAGTTTTGATTCATTTAAAATATTATCGTTAAGTATGTTTTGTACTTTTATGCAGCTTAAAAACACAACTCCTGTTTCTTCTCATGCCAGAGTTTTATTTCAGGCTCATCATCATAGAAGTTAAACCTTCTCAGATCCTTTTGATGTTGTGGATTTTGCTGATAATTAATATTGTACGAGTAAAGAGGTCATTAACGGATTTGATCTGATTGGAAATAATCAGTTCAGTTCAGTTCAGTTGCTCAGTGGTGTCCAACTCTTTGCGACCCCATAGATTGCAGCACACCAGGCTTCCCTGTCTCTCACCAACTCCTGGAGTTTACTCAAACTCATGTCCATTGAGTCGGTGATGCCATCCAACTATCTCATCCTCTGTCGTCCCCTTCTCCTCCTACCTTCAATCTTTCCCAGCATCAGGGTCTTTTTCTTTTTCTTAATGTTATTTATTTACTTTTTTAAAATTTTACTTTATTTTACTAAACAATACTGTATTGGTTTTGCCATACATCAACAAGAATCTGCCATGGGTGTACACATATTCCCAATCCTGAACCCCCCTCCCACCTCCCTCCCCATACCATCTCTTTGGGTCATCTCAGTGCACCAGCCCCAAGCATCCTGTATCCTGCATCAAACTTAGACTGGCGATTCATTTCTTATATGATATTATACATGTTTCAATGCCATTCTCCCAAACCATCCCACCCTCTCC
>SJYQ01096201.1:451750-474765 GCA_006410935.1 Redunca redunca
TCCTCGAGGAGTTTTATAGTTTCTGGTCTTAAGTTTAGATCTTTCATCCATTTTGAGTTTATTTTTGTGTATGGTGTTAGAAAGTGTTCTAGTTTCATTCTTTTACAAGTGGCTGACCAGTTTTCCCAGCACCCCTTGTTAAAGAGATTGTCTTTTCTCCATTGTATATTCTTGCCTCCTTTATTGAAGATAAGGTGTCCATAGGTGTGTGGATTTATCTCTGGGCTTTCTATTTTGTTCCATTGATTTATATTTCTGTCTTTGTGCCAGTACCGTACTCTCTTGATGACTATGGCTTTGTAGTCGAAACTGACTGCTCAGTGAGTTCCTAATAGCAATGACTAGATGGGCTCAGAAATCCTATTTTGTTTTCACGTTAAAGATAATATTACTTTCCCAAGAATATATGCACTATAGTATCCCTATAATCTGACTTTAAAAATACCCTGTAAAGTTCATAGAGAATTTTAGGGATATTTATGAATTAAGGAAACAGAAAGCTTAACCCCTTTAAAGCAACTGAGGCAAATGCTTACAGGTAAATCACCTGTCAGGATGTTTTTCACAGTAAACAAACATGATACATTAAGTCTTGAATGTTAAATAATTTTGCCAAAAGAGTATCTCCTGGGAGACTTTATCATGAGATATTAACTTATCATGAAGCCTGGGAAGGTTTATACTGTGAGTCGATAATTTTCAAGGCATGAAAGAAGCACAAGCCTCATGTTAATCCACCAACACTCCAACCATCAGGACTGAGGAGCTGGTTTAATCCCTGACGGAGGTTTGCTAGCAAATTTCATACAAAAGATGCAGCCAGCTTTGGAAGCAGCAATGTACTGGTGCCATTCACGTTTGTGTTGCCTGGGAAAGGGGTTAACACACAGGGGACCTCCTGTGGGAGTGACGTCAAGGGAAGGCGTCTGCAGAGGTGACGAGGCTGTGGTCAGCTTGGAGCTGAAGAGCTCTTGGACAGGGGTCGGTGCTGTGAACTGACCAACCGCCCTCCTAGCACTCACTCCCGGTGTGACGGAGATCGGTGGGGCTGCTGAAAGGGAGTGATGCGGTTTGACTCACGATTCAGAAAGATAAACATGAACATTCTGTGGAGAGATCACATGAGTGTCAACTGAAAAAAAGTCATAACCTAAAGCTTTATTCGGGCGACTTTCTGAGGACTTCAAGCCTGGGAGGCGTCTTCTCAGACAGCGTGAGGGACTGCTCTGAAGAGGAAAAGGAGAGGCCAGAATATAGAGGGCTTATTGAAAAAAAGGTCAGGTCGTCCAGACATCAAAAGATTACTGGACATCTCAGCTCAGGAACTCAGTGGGTTTCTGTGTTTGAGCCCGAGGCTGGGCTCCCTGAGATCGTTCTCTTGACCTGCACCTCAGCTGTCTGGAGCCCGTGTCCTGTGCCTCCTCATCCCGCGGCTCCTCAGGGCACGCCCCGGGGGGTTGCAGTGGCCGCCGGCTTGATGGTGGGCATGCTGTTTCCACGTGAGTCCCTCAGGGCTCACTGTCCGGGCAGCTGGAGAGCGGTGGCTGCAGCATCCTTTGTTTCCTGATACGGCAGGTGGCGTTTCCAGGCACGTCCACATTCTGTGCCTAGGCTGTCGAATTCGCTTTTCATAATTTTTTATTTTGCTGTGCTGGGTTTCACTGCAGCGTGTGGGCTCTTAGCCGTGGTGCCCGTGCTTCCCCGTGGGGTGCAGGGACGGCCCTCGCTGTGGTACGTGGGCCCAGGAGTCCTGGCGCGCGGACTCGCCGGCTGCGGGGCGTGAACTCACTCGCTGTGGCGCACGGTCTTAGTTCCCCCCTGAGTTCGGTTTTCAGTCACGTGAGTGGGAAAGAGCAACCATGGAGGAGGTTCTTTCAGGATTGTGAGGGCGGCCTGGATTAAGGGTCATGTACTACAAGTGAGGGCATCGGAGAATGGGACGACTGGATGGCATCACCGACGCGAGGAACGTGACCTCGGGCAAACTCCGGGAGAGTTTGGAATGGTGAGGACAAGGAGGCCTGGCGTGCTGCTCGGGGTGGCAAAGAGTCAGCCACGACTGGGAGGCTGAACAGCCGCGGCAGTGGAGAAGGGGGAAGTGTCAGAGTCGGGAGTATTTTTAACGTGAAACTGAGTGTTGGGTAAAAGACGACCAGGACACCAAAAAACAAACCAAAACAAAACAAAAAACGTCTAACAAGCTTTTTAATGACGAAGCGCTACCGGGCGGGATTCCTGGACCCAAACAAGTCAGGTCGAGGAAGTCCGCGCCGGGGCCATGTTGAAAGCAGCTTATGTAAGTTTGTTGCGCGGGATGGTCAGGTTAATGGATGGGGGTTTGGATAGGTCGTCGGGCCGAGGTGTCGCAGGCTGATAGGTCCTTCTGCGTGGCTGGGGTGGGGCGGCTTTAGCTGGCGAGCTGGGCTGTCCCTGGTCCCCGGGATCTGGGAAGCTCCTTCCTTAGGGGCCTCCCCGCCGGCGGGGGAGGGAAGGGGCGGCCCATCATGGCCCCCGGGGTCGGACCTTACACTGAGCAGACTCATTGTCAAGTTAGACGTGAGGCAGGAAAGAGCCCGGGAATCTCACAGGCGTTTGGTTTGAGCAGCGCGGTGAGTTTGGGGGCCCTGTTCCGGGCTGGCTGACAGAATCTCAGGACTCTTGCGTCAGAGAGAAGTTGGAGAATGGAAGCACACGGGCTCTGTAGCGTGTGGATGTAGCTGAACCCACTAGCGCTGATGAGATGATCCAGGGAGTAAGTTCAGATAACTGGAGAAGAGAAGGGGGCAGGAGGCTGCGCTTAGGGCTCTGTTCCAGAGGAAAAGAGGAGGAGGATCCAGCCAAGGAAACGGGAAAAATGGTCAGGAAACAGGAGGACTACAGGGAGACGGTGAAGTCAGGAGGACCACATGGAGACGGTGTCCTCCCAGAAGTCAAGTGAAGACTGAGTTTGAAGAAGGGGGCAATCCTTTGTGTCATTCCTGCCTTGAGGGTGATAAAAATGAAGTTTGTGCTTAGACTGCTGAATTTGCTTTCTAATTTTTCTTTAAAAATTGTGGCTGTGTTGCTCTTCACTGCAGTGTGCAGGCCCTCAGCTGCGGTGTGCTTGGTTCTCTTGCTGCGGGGCAAGAACTTCTCTCCCTGTGGTTCAAGGCCTCAGTGGTTGTGGCACACGGACCCTATAGATGTGGCACGTGGGCTTAATTGCCCCGTAGCATGTGGGATCTTAGTTTCCTGACCAGGGATTGAGCCTTAATCCTCCGCTTTGAAATGTGGATTCTTAACCACTGGAGTGCCGGGGAGGTCCCTGGATTTGCTGGATAAGTCTCATTGAGGACCTTGATAAATGAGGTTTCAGGGAGAAGCTGAATAGAAAACTGGATTTGAGAGAGATAAATCAGGAGGTCAGATGGTAACAGGGATACAGATGCTTCTGAGGGGTGTAACACGGAAGAGAGACCTGGAGGATATGGGATGAAGGGGTTTTGAAAATGAGGCGTAAGGGGGGAAATGTGGTGATTTGGGAGATATTTGCAGGAAGAAAAGACTTGGGCAGGTAAGGGCACTGGTTCCACTCACAAGAGGGAGAGTGTAGCCTGGATAAGAGTCTAGGCAGTTAAATATTTACATGGGGGCAGAGAGCCAAGCCACTCAGTATAGCAATAGCTGGGTGTGAGGATGAAATGTTTATCATCAGAGTGCTTCTATTTGAGTTGAAGGAAATGAGTAGATTTCAATCCTAACATCTCCCCCTTTTCCTTTATCCACTCCTGTTAGGTACGTGTCATTTCTCTTATAACCCACCCCTTCCTGAGGATAACTGCATGTGTTGCATGGCCTCAGCACACTCCCTCACCCCCACTTGGAGGGGGGAGTTCCACTCTGATCACACAGGGGGAGGTGGGCTTTATGAAGACGAGCTGTCTGCCTGGAGACCCCTTCCATGGGACACGCTCTTCCTGTTGCTGGCAGGGGCAGTGTGGTCCCGGCTCCAAAGCAGAGACATTTCACCTGCTGACCCTTCCCAGTGATGTGGAGCTCCCCAGACAAGACTGCCGTATTATTCGGGCTTTTGTCTTTTTAGTGGTTACAAAGTCCTGGGAAGTATTGAGAGGTGAGTGCGTTACACAGGTTATCAGTTTGCTCTTTTACCACTGGAAATTAGCTATAGTTAGACTTCCTAGTTGGCAGTAGTAGTGAAGAACCGCCTGCCAATGCAGGAGACTCAAGAGAGGCAGGTTCGATCCCTGGGTCAGGAAGATCCCCTGGATGAAGAAATGGCAACCCACTCCAGTATTCTTGCCTGGGAAATCCCATGGACAGAAGAGCCTGGTAGGCTACAGTTCATGGGGTCACAAAAAGTCAGACACGACTGAAGTGACTTAACATGCACACAGCCTGGTATAATAACTTTGGATGTTATATGTGTGACTCATTTAAACTATACTAGGCTTATTGTCTCATCTCATTCAGTACATGGATATTTGTGTTTGTGTGTGTGTGTGTGTGTGTGTGCGTGCATGTGTATAGCTGTACCTCTGTATGTCTGACATTAAATGTTAGACACTATTAGGTAATATCTGCTGTAAGAGAAAGAACAAACGTACTGCAACAGACAGAATAATGTCCACATCCTAAACTCCAAGCCCTGTGAATGTGGCAACTTACTTGGCAAAAGAGACTTTGAGATGAAGACATTTTCTTGACTAATCTGAGTGGCCCAGTGTCACCACCGTGGTTCTTATGAGAGGGAGGCAGGAGCGTCAGTCAGAGGAGGAGATGCTGTGGGTGATGGAAGCAGGGATCAGAGGGAAGCTGCCCTGAGCCAAGAGATGCAGGCAGCTTTTAGCAGCTGGGCAGGCGAAGGGACAGATTCTTCCCTGGTGCCTTTGGAAGGAATGCAGCCCCAATGACACCAAGAATTTAGCTCCCTACCTTGGACTGCAAGGAGATCCAACCAATCCATTCTGAAGGAGATCAGCCCTGGGATTTCTTTGGAAGGAATGATGCTAAAGCGGAAACTCCAATACTTTGGCCACCTCATGCGAAAAGTTGACTCACTGGCAAAGACTGTGATGCTGGGAGGGATTGGGGGCAGGAGGAGAAGGGGACGACAGAGGATGAGATGGCTGGATGGCATCACTGACTCGATGGACGTGAGTCTGAGTGGACTCCAGGAGTTGGTGATGGACAGGGAGGCCTGGCGTGCTGCGATTCATGGGGTCGCAAAGAGTTGGACACGACTGAGCAACTGAACTGAACTGAACTGAAGACCCATTATGGACTTCTGACCTCTGGAACCAGGAGTGTGTGTGTGTGTTAAGGCACTCTGTTTGGGGGAATTTGTTACAGCAGCCATGAGAACTGATACACTACCCACAGTGCTGTTTATCCAAAAGGATACCATTTTCTCTTAAATATCTTTCCTCCCCCTGTCTTTTCCCCTCTACAGGAGATAGTAGGTTGGGTGGCCAGGCAGTAGGAGAAAGTGAGCCTGGGGCCAGAGCAGCTGAGGGTCATTAGTGCGTGTCCAGGGCCAGCGGTGGAGTGGGGTGCGGTGGGTGGGGCTCTGGCTGGTGGCTGAAGCCATCTGGCCAAGGAAACTTGGATGGAACAAATCGAAGGGAATTCTGCTTTGTTTGGATTTGGTTCTGTGCAACCCCCCTCAATCAGCAATTTGAATCTTTTTCACATTATAACGAGGCCAAGTCAACTGAAGCTTTAAATAGGAAATTATTCCACTCTGGAGAAACACTAATTTTCATCAGGAAAATGCCTTCGACCCAAATTAAAGAGCTGCCTTCAAATCCTTCCACTGCTTTCTCATTTCTTCATCAGTTAAGTGATTCCTCTCAGCACAGTGTCTGAATGTATTACTATTTTACTGTTTCAACACTATCAAAAGAGAGGCAGAGAAAGTATTTATGTATCCTCTTGGGTACTTAAGAGTAGGACAACTATTAAAGGCTCTGCAATGCTATGAACACTGGAGTTTTTTAAAAGAAAGCCATTTTGGGGAAACGTGATGGGGCTACTTTATGATCTTGTAGAAGTTTTTGTTTTTATGTTGTTTGTTTCTTTTTTTTTTTTTTTCCTGTCATCATTAATTCCTCTTCATGAAGGAAGGTACTTCCCTGAACCTAAAGCCCTGGCTAGTTGTTGGGAAGATCTGGGGCCGTTTTGCTCTCTGCTTTTGAAAGTTGTTTTGCTTCCCTGGGTCTCAGCTTTTCTGTTTGGAAAATAAGAAAGTGGTGCCCAGTGAGGCCCAGTTTCTCTCCAATGCTGATTTTCTAAGATTTCATCAAAGTCATCACATTTACTAAGAGAGAAAGTTGAGCTGGACCAAACTTCAGGTTTCTGGACAAGATTCTCCATATGGGCCTTCAGAACTGAGGGCTTCCCTGGTGTCTCAGATGGTAATGAATCTGCCTGCAATGTGGGAGACCCGGGTTCGATCCCAGGTTAGGAAGATCCCCTGGAGAAGGAAATGGCAGCCCAATCCAGTATTCTTGCCTGGAGAGTTCTATGGACAGAGGAGCCTGATGGGGTGTAGTCCGTGGGATCGCAAAGAGTCAGAGTGAGCAACTAACTCTTTCCAGAACTGACCCAGGAAGATGACCACGCACTACTTCTGCTGGACAAGTGTGCTCCGACCAGAGTCAGCTGTGGGATGCAGTGCGTCCCCCAGCCCCGCCGCTCCCAGCCTGTCCCCGAGTGGTCCACAGATGCCAGAAGAAGGGTGGCTTTCTCCAGGGATTAGACCTTACAGAAGTGGGCAGTTAGCACAGATGGGGAATTCCAAACTACAGGACCTTCTCCAGCCACACACAGCAGGGTGGGACAGGTCCTCCAGATGAAGGTGGAAGGGCGGCGGGAGGAACGGGGGGTCTCTCAGAGCCTGCAGGCCCTTGTGACCACTTGACTTTGGTTTCAGTCGGAATGAACTCAAGAGCCATTGGAGGGTCTGGAATAAAGGATTGATGTGGTATCGCTTATTTGTAAAGGAAATGACTGACTTCTGAGTTGAAAATGGAAATTGGACTTAAGGGTGATAAAGGCAAAAGCAGGCAGATGAGACGAAATATTCTAGGAACGAGATGAGGGTGGCTGGCATTGGGTTGGTAGGAGTGAGGGGAAGGGAACTGCTTATCTTCTGGGGATATTTTGACGTTAGAGCCCTCAGGATTGACGGATGCATCAGACATGAGTTTGTGAAAGAGCAGTCAAGGGTGAATCTAGTGAGATGTAGAAGGATGGGGCAGAGAAGACTGGGGAAGGGGAGTCGGGACCTTGCTTTTGGATAGATCAGATGTTTACATTAGATGTTCAAGCAGAAATTGTAAGTGGATGACTGAACATAAAAGTCTGGCGTTCAGAGGGAGTTCTTTTTTTATGAACTGTCCTTTCTTGTATTTTGGACTGCAATTAATGCAATTCTTGTACATTAAGATAATGAATTCTTTGCTGTAGATGTCAGTAATTCTCTTTATTTGGTTTACAAAAGAGGAGTAAAATTTCCCCATTATTAGGTATTCTGCTGTTTCTTCCAGGTTTTTTTTTTTTTTTTTAGCATTTGGTACTCTATGTTCACTGACTTAATATGATTTTCAAGAATTTTTGATTCTTGATTTCATTTTGGGAATTTATTTTGGCGTTTGGGTTGACATGAAGCTCCAAATAGCTTTGGTGAATTTGGAGGATGGCTATTCTAACAGACTGAATTCAAACAGACTATTTGTCTGGGACATGGCATTTAAATTTAACCTTGACAAAAGAGGAATGAACATATGTAATGTGTGACTTAAAAGGCTAATATGACTTTTGGCATTGTTGGTAATATATGATGTGAATATTAGGAAAGACTGAGTCCTGCTTTTGGAGTGCTGGATTTGGTTAGAGGTACGAAGGAACTGGAATTCACTCAAAAGTGAGTCAACTCAGAAGACCACTTTGGGAGGGGCGAGGGGGTTACTGAGCTTCAGGTGTAATCCCAGTGAGGACGATCTTCTCAGTTTCACAATCCTCCAGAGTGGCGGTAGAGAATAGGAGGAAAGGAACACTAGGAAATAAAAAAATAAATAAGAACACTAGGCTTGCAGAGTGAGCTTGGCAGGGGCTGGGGGGCTAATTAGTAATAGGACCCAGGAGGCAAGCTTTTTATGCTTTTTTCTTTTCAGACTCTTAACTGAACATGGTACCAGTTGTGTACTCAGGCATCAGGAGCTGTGGGGAACTGGAGGCTGAGTGCTGTGGAGATGGGGGTCTGGAAAATGGGAGATGTTAGCGTACAAGTCAAAGCAATGGCTGTGGTGTAGTTTGGGAAAGAGAATGACAGGAAGTGGACTTGTTATGAAGGGTTGGGGACGTTCTAGAGGGAACAGTTTCTACCTGAGCTCTCCCTTCCCTTCAGCCTGTGCTCCTCGCCAAACATGTTCACGGTCGCACTGTCTTCCGCTGCCACTAAACACACGCACACACAAGCATCTTTGGGAATCTCACTGATAAGCTCGAGTATGGACCGTTTGCCGCAAATGAAGTATCCAGTGCCTGGGCCGTTTATCTTCCTTTTTCTAATAAAATGGTACATAAAACTCGCCTCTTCTGTAAAGCTTTCCTAGACAATGCTTAGTGGATTAGCTCCTTCATTTTTTTTTTCAACACACCCCTTATGTAAATCTCACATATGAATCTTTCCATGTTTATCTCATGCATCTCTTAAATAGATTACAATATATTTTATATATTATAGGTAGTATGTACAATAATAATAATTGTGCATAATCATTATAGACGTGAAAGCTATTTGTATATTTAATTAAATTAAGGAATTGTTTGGTGACACATCGAGCACTTGTGATTTATTTTTTTTAGCACTTGTGATTTTAAAGGCCAATTCATGCCTACATTGTATCTTCTTTTGATTATAATCTGTCTGATTATAATCAGAGCTGTTTCCACTATTATTTTTAGAGCCCTAGGTAGTGNGTGGTGACTAGTTGGACACAATGTTTATATGTTTGTTTGTTTATTTGTTTTTTCATTCTTCCACTCAAATACTAGGTATTTCATTGAGTGTTCTTCTAGGGTAAGGGAATATAGCAATGAACAAAACAGAAAAAATACCCTGCTGTTTTGGACCTCACATACCAGTGGGGAGAGACAGATAATAACTTCACAATTATGAAATAATAAATAAGTAAGCAATATAGATGATGGCAAGTACTGTGAAAAAAAGTCAGCAGCAGAGCAAGCAATGGAGTGAGGAACTATTGGTCCTAAAGCATGATTTATAGAGATTATAATAATTACTTTGAGATTATAATAATTACTAAAATGGTACCAGTTACCTTTAAAAGTTGTGCATTCTCCTTTCGAAATAAGCTTAGTATAACTTTAAGTGTAACCTCATTCAGGGAATGAAGTAATTTACCTAAGTTTAATTGAATCTGTGAATCTGAGAACAGAACAGAGCTGTATCTGCAGAGATTATCTGTCAAAGGAAGGCAGTGGTTAGCTCAAGGCAAATTATAATGGGAAAGTGGATGGTGTTGTTTTATGATTATCATTCGTTCCTTTATCTAAGGCAGGGAGAACTAGTTTTAGATTAAGTTTCACTTGCAGATGTTGCTGCCCACTCCCCACCTTTGGATGTTTTAATGATTGTTTTCAACTTTTTAAAAAGATGGTACAAAAGCGCTATGCATTCAATAGAAATTACACTTTGAATTTTGATCTTTTCCTGGACTAGTGATATGCAGTACAATGGTTTTGCCCAACTGTCGGCTAATAGAAGTCTTCTGAACATGGTTAAGTCTTCTGGGCTACCCATGATGTTAAGTAGGTTAGGTGTATTCAGTGCATTTCTAGTTTATGGTATTTTCAATTTAAGATGGGTTTTTCTGGACGTAATCCCATTGTAAGTCAAAGAAGATCTGTATAATAAATGTAACTTGCTTTCATTTGAATTAGAAATTCTGTTTTTTATTCCTCAAAAGTATATAACTTCTTTTAAGTCAGTTTTATAGAGATATAGATTATTTACAATAAAATACAAATACACTCATTTCAAGTCTTGACAAATGTATACACCTGTCTAATCACTACTCTAATCACGATTCTAGGTTTCCATTCCTCTAAACTGTTCTCTCTTGCCTCTGTGCAATCATTTCTCCCTTTCTGTCCTGTATTAAATAGTTCCATTGATTCTATGCCCTTCAATGTTAGCCACCTACCTACTAAAAATACTTCTGGAAGTAGGTGAATTATAAAAAAACAAGTCTTCATAAATGAAATAGCCTTTTCAAGCTCTAGGCTTTCTTCCTGTGACTGTCATTCAATTTACTTTTTTTTTTAGTCCATAAAAATATTTTTCTAATGTTTGTGCTACTTAATAGTTGATCACCAATTAAACTGTATTTCCCCTAGAGGCCATCAGTCAATGGCAGGATCAGCCATCTCTCTGCACGAGCCAGAAACCTAGGCTTCATTCCACAAATTCCAAACCCCTCACCCCCTGTTCCCCACCTTCAGGTTAGACTAAACACCCCTGAGTAGGTTTGGGTTCTACCTCTCATCCTTTCCCCTGCAGAAAGCTTGACTTTGTCTTCATGCATTTCCTGCCCCCTCTCAGCTGTCCTCCAAGTAAGCTTTGCAGAGCTCCACCTCTGATTGTGTGACCCCCTGGCTGAGCGGCTTGGATAGGGATCGAAGACTCTCAATGCTGTGCGCTTGGCTCCCGTCCACCCATGCCGGTCCTGTTTCAGAGCCTTCTTCCTGTGCTCCTCTTCCTTCTTCTCATGGATGCGGCTCATCCTGTCCACTGCAGGGCAGGCTGAAGGGCTCCTTCTGATGCACTGTGTTTCCTTGACTGTCCTTTGAGCCTGTCTCTTCAGGAAGCTTCCCTGGACTGCCTACCTTTCACCGCCCATAGCATCATGGTTCTTTCTTAGAGCTCAGTGTGTGTGTAATTTGATAGATATTCATGTGATTTATTTATCAAGTCATTTTAGCAATCAGTTAAAGCCTATGAACTGCTTGGCTTTAGTGACAAACTAATTTCTATAGTAGATATACCTGGAAAGACAATTTTATGAATATTGTTAGAATGTAGCTGTGTAGAAAATTTAGTTGTGTGTAGAACTGAGTTGCCCAGAGGAATCCACAGCACACATTAAAAGTATATACTTGATTTTGGTTGCCTAGTTACCCTGGCTGGGTATCTATTGGAAATTTGGGGAACACGGAAGAAAGTTATGTAATAGTGTAAATTTAAAATCACGTTCTTTTTTACATTTAAAAATGGGAGTGACATCCAAAGAGATTTCTCTAGATTTCATTCTCATTTTTAAGTTTAGAGTATTTAAAGGAAACCAATGACTATCCTCATTACTGAAACAAAATTATACATTTAGATTGGCAGAATATTTTATGCTATGATTAGAACTGGGCTCAAAAGAAACTGTGACCCTTGCACAATGATTTTATTTTCTTAATTTCTTTTTCAAAGCTATACATCTTTCCTGGAGCATCAGAACTCTGAATCATGGAAGAAAGTAAATTGGTTCTCTATTCTTCAACCCTGAAATTTGGCAGCAAGAATATTTTTTCCTAAAAATGACTCATTTACAAAGAGACTTTGTGTGAACGTGGAAAAGACTTTTATACTCTCAGAAATCTTGCAGTTGGGTGAAGGGTGGGTATTTGGATCTGCTAAAATTGCAAAAGGGCAAAATTAATGTTGAGTAGTATTAATTGGTCGATGATAATATGAAAGTTGCAGTTCTACAAGAAAACACAGAAACACCTATATTCATAAAAAGAAAAAACTCGGTAACCTATATGAAAAGCTTATCATTTGTCCTGTTTCAGGGCTTTTTTTTTTTTTTTTTTGGTTTTAATGTACCCTGCTATGAGTCAAGCAATGTTTTATTTCTTGCTCCTCTTGGAAAGTGTTCTATGTTGTAATATTCCTCCCTGTTAACCTTTATTTTCCTGATTTTTAGTCCAAAATTTGTTTTACTGAATTTCATCCAACTTCTCCTGGTGATTTGCCTTGGGATCCCCCAGGTCGGATGTGGTTTTGGTTTTTCTTTATTTTGTTGCTAATCATGTTTCCTCTAGTGCTAAAATAATCCTTGAGCTTCTTGATACAATTAAGTTTTCAAGAATGCATCTTGTATGTGAAGAAAACAGCAGTAAGTTGGTTCTTATTTAGTGGGAAGCATTGATTATTCCTGTGCCGCAGTTTTTCTAAAGACAAAGTAAACAGGCCCCTGGAAACACAGGACTTGGTTACATGTTCAGCATCCGATCTGCACATGTGCTGAGGAGAGCTGGAGGCGTGACCTGATGCCCCAGGCTTTGATGGTGGCCATTAAGTCTAAAGAATAAGGTTCTGCAGAAGCGATCTATGGCTTTGTACACAGTCACTGAGCCTGAAGAAAAGAAAGAAGCTTACCTTTGCTGAGATTCTAACACCTGCCAGACATTCTCACCTGTGAGTCCTCTGTTGATTTATTATTATTCCGGTTTATGGTCAGAAGCTGAGGCTTAGCTCTGTAAAATGGATTAGCTGAAGTCCCGCAAAAAGTCAAGGGAGGAGCAAACATTCAGCCCCAGGTCTTTTCCAGTTTTAAAATTCATTGTCTTTCCACTTCACTGTGTTGCCTCCCAGGACTTGGGGATGTGATGAGTGTGTCTGAGGTCACATTATGAGTCAGAGGTGAGCTGGGAACACTGTCTGGGGTATCTCCACATTGCCTTAATCCATTAAAATGTAACACATTCACTTACTCCTTCCTCAGAGGGGAGAGATGCCATGGCAGTTTTGATCTACTAAAGATTAACTTTCTGAAAAAAGTAATAAAGCACATATGACATTTGGCTTGACTTTTGAAAAAAAAATGTGAAAGCAAAAATTCATTAAATGAGAACCATTGCTGATGACCAATCATTTTGATACATAGTCAATTTCCATGGTGACTTTCTTTTGAGGAATTTTATTAACATTTCTTTCCTCTGGGTCCTCAGAATTCTAAGGAATTTAAAACAAATCTGGGGACTTCCCTGAGGATCCAGTGGTTAAGACTCTGTGCTCGACTGCAGGGGGCATGTGCTTAGTCCCTGGATGAGGAACTAGGATCCCTCATGCTGTGTAGCCAATGATTATAATAATAATGATAATACCAGTGCATACGAGGCATGCAATAAATGTTAGCTATTAAAAATAAAGCAATAAAAATATGATCAAATTAGTCTGGCACATGGCGTTCTTGAATCTGATTAATTGTTCTAGAGTCCTAAGACCGGATGTGCCATGGAGCATTTTCTGATGAGAGGCACATTTCTACCTGCTTGGTTTAGTTCCTAGCTATGTAACTTTTGGCAATTTCTCAGTTTCCTCATTTGCAAACGGGGATAATGTAGAACCGACCTTAAAAGGTGGCTGTGAGGATTAAGTGGATTAACATATATGAAGTATATAGTCTAGAACATGATTAATACTGTATAAATCATTGGTACTATTATTTTTTTCCCCAATAATAGTAGCGTGTTGTAAGTCATGTCACTCTCTCCAGATGGTGCACACAGGGTTTTGGAGGATGTAAGGAGTACCCCGAGTGGAGGCATTTTTAAGGGACCTGGTTCTGTGTAGGCACGTGCTAGCAGTGGCAGCTGAAAAGCAATTCCAGGCCCATCTGATTCCAAAGGTAGAGAGAAGGAAATTCAGTGATGACTAGAGTGGCAGAGATTCCAGGCTGAACAAGCTGTGTCCATGGCTTTTCTTTCTCCTCCCTGATCTTGAGAGCATGAACCATGTGATATTACTACAGTTTCATTTCCAGAAGCCACACAAGCAAACATGGTTCCTTGGGGAAAGAGATGTTTTACACTTGCATTCTGTGTGGATGAGTTGGAGGTGAATTTTTCCAACGTTTGTTTGACAAAATATGCAGCAGATGCTCTGTTCAATGCTATATAGAAATAAACGATTCTTTGTCTTTCATCTCAAGGGGGCAAAATGCAGTGACACGGAGACAGTGTCATCCTAAAGCGGGAGTGGTGGGTTTAGAAATTGCAGGTTGCTCTGTATGGAGTTTGAAGAGGTTCGTTTTGAGACTTGTTCATGGGGTGGAGTAAAATGTTTAAGGATGGGGCCAGTGGACTCGAGAGAAATATGTGAGTTTAAGGAATACTGGAGAAAACATAATGATACGTTCTGTGAACAAGCAAATGGGGAAAGACTGATGGTTGGTGATAGACATCATAGTCACGCCCATTCTGGGAGTAGCTGAGAGCATTTTACAAAATGAGAAAGTATATAAAAAGAGGAAAATAATAATCGGAGACTGATCTTTTGGAGGCACCGTTATTGTTGCTATTATTGTTATCAGAGTTAGCAAAGGATAATAAAAGAAATATTTGAAAATAGGAATGGAAAAGCAGGGACTTCTGATGTCTCTAAAATTGCAGCTGAAACTGTACTGACACGTGACTGGGTGGATACAAAGATCCAAGCAGACACTCATCAGTAGCCACATGGGAATGAATCTTTGGGGTTTAAGAATTAGGGTGTTATCGGAGACATTAATGAAATCTGTGTTAATAATTGTTGGCAATAGAAAACTGTACTAAACAGTAAGAGCTAAGAAAGACGGGATATGAATAAGAGAGAGAAATGTTTTCAGGTGCCAGGTGGTCCAAGTCAACCTGACACTGATCCTGGGAAACTTGGGCAAGTGTTGAGGGTCTGAAGTTTGTTTTGGGGTTCAGTGGCCATGCAAGGAGTGAATACTGAATAGTCTGCATCTGTCTGAAAAACTGTTTTACCAAGTTTCCAAATTCTGGAAGGATGTGTAGGACACAATGGATTTGAAAATCACCTTAGCAGACAGCTCAGCCTTGGGAGGTGGAGGGACACATCATAGCCATGTTTGTGGGGTGAACTTTCTAAACAGGCAGCCCAAAGTCTGTTATAGACTTATCCTGAAGAATAGCATTCATCCAGGTATAATTTATTGCAGATGACCATAATCTGGTTTTTCTAGTGTTCATGTGTGGATGTGAGAGTTGTACTATAAAGAAAGCTGAGCACCAAAGAACTGATGCTTTTGAACTGTGGTGATGGAGAAGACTCTTGAGAGTCCCTTGGACTGCAAGGAGATCCAACCAGTCCATCCTAAAGGAGATCACTCCTGGGTGTTCATTGGTAGGACTGATGTTGAAGCTGAAACTCCGATACTTTGGCCACCTGATGCGAAGAACTGACTCATTTGAAAAGACCCTGATGCTGGGAAAGATTGGGGGCAGGAGGAGAAGGGGACGACAGAGAATGAGATGGTTGGATGGCATCACTGACTCAATGGACATGGGTTTGGGTGGACTCCGGGAGTTGGTGATGGACAGGGAGGCCTGGCATGTTGTGGTTCATGGGGTTGCAAACAGTTGGACACGACTGAGTGACTGAACTGAACTGATAATCAGGTAGTTTTAAAATGTGTCACATTTGTTTAATCCTCCAATCCTAGATGCTTTTCTTTTGAATACATTGAATGTATTTCTAACGTGCAGAACATTTCTCCAGGAACTCTGAACCTTGACTCTGTATTTCCCTCTCAAAGCCTTCTTTTGCAGTGAAGCATTTCTTGATAATTTTATTGAGCTGAAGATATTTAATACCATTTTCCTAAAGACCGGACGATGTGCATTCTTTATTAAGCATTTGCCCCTTTGTAGTTGTGGTTTCTTAAACTTCTTAAACTGTCATTAAGTGAAGTTGTAGGTGTGAGAAATGTGAGAAAGAGTGAATTCTGAAATGGAAGGCTGGGAATTCCCTGGCGGTCCAGTGGTTAAGACTCTGTGCTATTACTGTAAGGAACACAGGTTTGATCCCTGGTCGAGGAACTAAGATTTCGCATGCTGCGCGGCAAAACCAAAAAGAAAATTTAAATGGAGGGCTGCCCTTTGTGAATATGATGAAATAATTATTTCTTGTTTCCTTCTCTTCAGGGATATCAGGGAATAGCAGGATCACCAGGTGTTCCAGGATCCCCGGGAATACAAGTACGTAGTCTGTGTCTTCATATTTTAGAGGTACTGTTTCTAGTGAACCAAAGAACATAACTAACAGATTTTTATTTTGTGGTTAATTTAGGGAGCACAAGGACTGCCAGGTTACAAAGGAGAACCTGGGAGAGATGGAGAAAAGGTAAATACACACAAACAAATGTGTATCTGGTTGTTTCAGTCACTCAAAGACAAAGGCTGTTACCTGTGATGACCCCCATTCAATGGTGTTCATCTCAGTGAAGTCCAAGATTTTGGCTCGGAAATGTCAGGGACCGCTGGCTGATCAAACACACAGGAGGCTTTTATCACCAGAACAAAGTGGTTGTCCCTAGATGGCCACTGGCAGATGGCACAGGTATTGGCATTGCCCTGGTGCCGTGTTCTCTCTCTCTCAGTTAAGCTCCATAGGGAGCTGCCTTCTTAGAGAGAATTATATGAATGGAGTATGTTCCCATGTTAGTTACCTATAGCCATTTATCCATCTCCACAATAGAAACCCATTTTAGTCTAACTGGATGGAATTCTTTCTCTTGTAGGAATTCTGTGGGTGCAGACATTTGTCTGACTTTCCTTTTCTATAGCTCTGAGATTTGCCATGTTCATTTATTTATTTTTTGTTGAGAGGTTTTTTTTTTTTAAATTTTAGATGCGTGGGGGTATTTAATTTATTTATTCATTCTTTGTTTAAATTGGAAGAACCATGTTCTTTAAATTTGTTCAATATTTTATTACCTCCCCAAGGATCCAGTCCTGGATCCAGGAAGCTGGCCCATATCCAAGATGGCCATTTGGATTTGCTCAGATCCCCAAGATGATTTCTTGGCTTAATTCCTAAAGCACAATCTTATTTCTGCATTCTTTGAAGGCTCTTCTGCTGTTTGCACCTGATGAAAACTTGTGCTTAATTTTCTAGCTACCAGCCTTGCAAAATGATTGCCTTTTAAAAACAAGGTGCATGGTATTCACACCTGAGAAACACTGAGCTGGACTCCATCCATTTTATAGTTTTGTGGTTGTTCATACTGGTTATGGGAAATTGTAGCTGCTCAAGTACTATCTCTGGATGGACCCCCTGGCAGATCTCATGATAGGGGTACTGCTTTCAAGCTGTTGGATCTTGGCATGTGATTTGATGTCTTTGAATCTTATTTTGTTTGTTGAATCAATGGGGATTTCTTTATAGGTTTATATCACAAAATAAGTGTGATAACATATGAAAAATACTTAGTGTGGTTCCTGGTACAGGATTTTCCTTAAGTAAATGTTTGTTGTTTTATTGTTCTGGTCTGATTATCAAGGAATGAGGTTGTGGTTGGGTTGTTGCATGAGGGTGGCTGGCATGTGTCCTGGGCAGGAAGTGTTAGGGCAAACAGGACAGTCAGTGACCGGAAAAGATACAGAGAAGTTGGAATCGGTCAGGGCAGCTCTGTAATGTTGGGGGGAGCCGGGGAAGACAGAACAACAACAGCAGATGATGGCATTCTCGAAGAAATGGTACAAAATCTTCCTGCCTCTCAAGGGACCTGGGCCTCTATGAATGTTTTTAGCCACTGGCAATCTCTGCCTATTTTAAATGGTGAAGGTACTTCTTAGGAGGTGATGGAGAGCAGGCCAGGCCCACAGGTATGGAGATGTTTTAAATTTGTATGCTCTGGGCTATCATGAGAGACCCCCAACTCCTCTACAAGAAAGAGAATGAGGGATCCCATTGGGAGGCTGCAGATATTTGTTCCGAGGCCACATGCAGGGCACCTCACTCTAGTCTAGTGTACAGGATCATTGCTGTTTCTTTCATGTGTTCACAAGTAGCCTGATTCAGGCATGGGGTGAATGCATAAAAGTATGCATGCATGAATAAATGTATTTAGGAATGGATAAATGAATATATTTATTTAAATATTTTTGTGTTGACTTGGGTTTAAATGGTGGATTTTTATTCATTCACCATAAAAGAATTGGAGTAAAACACCTTATTTAAAAACAAAGAACAGCAATCTACAAAACAAACAGACTCACAGACACAGGGAACAGACTTGTGGTTGTCAAGGGGTTGGAAGGATGGGGCAGGGAGAGAGTGGGAGGCTGGAGTTAGCAAATGCAAGCTCTTATAGAAAGAGGAATAAATACAAGGTCCTACTGTACAGCACAGGGAGCTATATTTCATATCTGCTGATAAACCATAATGGAAAAATATGAAAAAAAATATACACACACATATACATATATGTATATATGTATAGCAGCATCAGGTTGCTGTACACCAGAAATTAACACAACATTGTAAACCAACTATACTCCAATAAAATAAAAATTTAGGGGAAAAAAGAACAATAATTCTATTAGTTGCCTCTTAAACTACCAGCTCTATCATTTTGAGTCATTGGATTATCTTTAAAATAGAAGCAAGTGACTCTCACAAAGCCATATATTCTAATGAAGAAAACAAAATGAATAAGATGTATGTTTATATAAATTTTTCTGTTTTCAGCCTAGTAGTGATTTTGTTCAGTGTTGTTTTCTGAAGTTCATTTTTGGGCGTCAATTTTGATGGATATAGCTATGGGCCTAAAATCCCAATGTGTTGCCCCTAACTTCCCTCCTCACATCCTATGTGGCTCTGAGAATCTCTTTACTGGAGAGCTACAATAGTTTATTGAGTTAAAGGCTTTTTCTTGGTTCTTTCTCCAGAATGTTCAGCAAAGGGAAGGTTGAAAACATACCCTGGGGATGGCCTTGACTTGTGGTCAATCAGGGCATTTTTTCCAGGCATCACCCATGGCCTTCAGGGGATTGTTCCACATGTACTGTTCTCTGTTGGGATATTTTCCCAGAGTAATTTCCATTTTGTGGATTTCCACTGAAAACTCCCATGGGAGTTTCCACTTAAGATAATTAAAATTATATGCACTTTCTTGCTGACTGTAACATTTGTTCCTCACGTATCAGGCAAGAGAATGTATATAGATTTTGTATGGTTTCTTTTTCCCTGAATTTACAAAATTAAGAGGACGTCTTATCCGCCAAATGGTCTTCAGTTGATGACTTTCAATCCAAAGCTATTCTTTGGACTCTAAGAAATACTTTAACTACTTCAAAGCACTTCTCCAACCTTAAGCCTTACATTTAAATCATGTGGAGAAATAGATTTTGTTAAAAAACATTAAGCTGGGTTGATTAACTGATGTATATTTATGGGTTTTCTAATTGACTATGAAACTTGGCATGGCAAATGCAATTCTGGAGACACAGAAAGCATTAATAATTTTTTTAAACTAGCCAGACTTTGTTCAAATTCATCATTTGCTTTTTCAGGGTTTAAGAAAAAATATATCTTAATTCTAACTAAGGTTATCTTTATGGTACCAATTATATACATTTTGTTTAGTATTTTCATGAGAGCATCAAACACTTGAATTGTCTTTTCAGAATCTCTTTGTCCACTTGCTCTCAGCATCATATCAGGGTACCTATCATGTGATGAGCGAGCCTTTCTTAGATGAATAAGCCTCATTATCTGGGCTTTGAAAGGCAAAAGCTGAAGTGATGTTACAGTGATATCTACTACACAATCAAGGAATTCCAATATATATATGTTGAGAATAGTAATAAAGGACCAAATCTTACTCCTTGGAAGAAAAGTTATGACCAACCTAGATAGCATATTCAAAAGCAGAGACATTACTTTGCTGACTAAGGTCCATCTAGTCAAGGCTATGGTTTTTCCTGTGGTCATGTATGGATGTGAGTTGGACTGTGAAGAAGGCTGAGCGCCGAAGAATTGATGCGTTTGAACTGTGGTGTTGGAGAAGACTCTTGAGATTCATTAGTCCTGCTCTTCTGTGTCACAAGCTTTTTCTTTAAAAAAAAAAATTATTGAAATAAAGTTGATTTACAATGTTGTGTTGATTTCTTCTGGACAGCAGAATGACTCAGAATGAGCAGAATGACTCAGCTGTGTGTGTGTGTGTGTGTGTGTGTATACATGTATCTTCTGTGGGCTTCCCAGGTGGCGCTAGTGGTAAAGAACCAGCCTGCCAATACAGGAGACATAAGAGAAGTGGGTCTGATCCTTGGGTCTGGAAGATCCCCTGGAGGAGGGCACAGCAACCCATTCCAGTATTCTTGCCTGGAGAATCCCCATGGACAGAGGAGCCTGGTGGTCTATAATTCATAGGGTCACAAAGAGTCAGGCATGACTTAAGCAACCTGGCATGCACGCATATGTTTCACACGATGTGATATATGGAAGCATTCTTTTTTGTATTCCTGTCCATTGTGGTTTATCTGCAGGATATTCAGTATAGTCGTCTGTGCTATACACTAGGGCCTTGTTTATGCATGCTGTAAATAACAATTTGCACTTGCTAATCCCAGACTCCCGCTCTATGGCTCCCCCAACCCTCCCCCTTGGCACTCCCTAGTCTGTTCTCTGTGTCTGTGAGTTTGTTTCTGTTTCATAGATAAGTTCGTTTGTGTCACAGTTTGGATTCCACATATAAGCTATATTTTATGTGTATATATAATATTATATTTATATTCCACATATAAGCTATATTATATATATATAATATTATATTTATATTCCACATATAGGTATATGTCTTTCTCTTTCTGGCTTACTTCACTTAGTGTGATAATCTCTAAGTTCATCCATGTTGTTGCAAATAGCATTATTTCATCCTTTTTTTCCTGAGTAATATTCTATTATAGATAGACAGATAGATAGACCCCATATCTTCTTTATCCATCCATCTATTGATGGATGCTTAGGCTGTTTTAATGTCTTGGTTATTGTACTTGGCACTGCTGTGAACACAGGCATGCAGATACTTATTCAGATTATGGTTTTGTCAGGTTACATGCCCAGGGGCAGGGTTGCTGGACCACATGGCTACTTTGTTCTTTCTTCATTAAATTATCCCAATTGCCCAAGTCATGACCCATCAGAAACGTACCAAGGTAAATCCACTCCAAAGCTTCCTTCAGCTGCCCCCTATTTTTCTGTTTCCCATCACAATGTAAATACTCAAAAACTCTCTTGAACCTCGTCCAGGAGGTCACCCATCCCAACCTTATGTTGCATGGTTAGATCATCAGTTTCCCCTCTCTTTGAAAGTCAGGAGTCATTGTTTTCAGGTATCTCTCTTTATCTGTGTCTCAGCAGCATTTGACACAACTGTCTATTGCCTTCTTTTTGGAACTATTCTTCTCCTGGCTTCTGGGACCACATGTCCCTAGGTTTTCTCTTGCTTTCACTGGTTCCCTTTTGATTTAATTGTTGTCATCTCTCTCTGTTCTCTAGATATTGGGGAGTCCCAGTTTCAACCCCATGCCCTTCCTCTCCTCCAATAATACCTTACTATTCTATTATTATTAAATATAAATGAATATGAACATCAATTTATGTGTCAAATATATATACACATCAGTGATAAGCAAATATTGGAATCATTGTATATTGGGGCTTCCCAGGTGGCGCTAGTGATAAAGAACCCCCTTGCCAATACAGGTAAATGTAAGAGACGTGGGTTTGATCCCTGGGTTGGGACGATCCCTTGGAGGAGGGCATGGTAACCCACTGCAGTATTCTTGCCTGGAGAATCCCATGGAAAAATGGAACCTGGTGGGCTACAGTCCATAGGGTTGCAAAGAGTCAGACATGACTGAAATGACTTAGCATGTATGCATGCATAAGTATATGTTATAAATCATAGAATAAATCATAAGTATTATTAAATATCTACACATACTTGTTCTTGATGAAATATTTTGTTTCATCTGAATCTGGAGAAATCGTGAAGTTGTTATAAGCAAGGACTTTTTAGAAAAACTTTCTCTCCTTTGTAGAGAAGAAGTGGCACCACAGTTTCCTTCTCTCCTACCTCCTTTCCTTAGAAGTTTTTCCTCCAAGGCAGCAGGACCCTCCAGAAATCTTCTCTGGAGTCAGGCTTGGCTGAACTTCCCTTCCATCTGACAATGTGGTGTTGACCTGTGTGTTGTTTTTCTCTACGTCTGCAGATGCTTTTGCAAACTCTCGATTGTTTCCTGATCCTTCACCCTCTTTCCTTGTAGGGCACTATAGTGGATTCAGCCTCTCACTTCATGATGAAGAGCCGTTCATCCTATGTCCTGCCTCATTTCTTAGCTGCTCTGCCACTTCTTGTCCTGTGTCCTTTTTCTCTGCCGTCATTGGGAAGCTTAAAATATTTGTTGAGTTTTTACAGAATGTTTCATCTTTTCTTGATTTCAGACTCTTATTTCTTGTCTTCACTTGAGTGTGCGCTGTGTTGTGGTCACTGATAAACTGTGGCAGGGACGCTCCGGAAGGCGTAGTCCAATGGTGACTCCCAAGCCCAGGGGAATGCCCCTGTTAGAGAGGGAATGTGCTAGTAGATTTAAACAGCTACCAGGAAATCATTATGGCCTGAGCCCATGTGACACTTAGTGTCTGCTTTTATCTAAGAGGATAAGAAAGAAGTGTGAGACTTGTACTGTCTTGGATGCCTGAAGGTGTTACTGTTGTGTGTATGTTTTTCTGTTTTATTTTTAGAAATACTTGCGTGGATGTTATCCACATGCATTCTCTATCACATGCCTCTTCACAAAAAGTCCTATAAGGTTAGTAGCATAAATCATGCTTTGCCCATTTTACAGTAATTGTGAGCTAGATGGTCCCTATTTTACAGGTTTGAAACTGAGAAATGAGAAACTTGTCATCTGCTTGACTTTACTCAATAATTAGGGGTTGAAACAAAATGTCTTCATCTCAGTGTGGCCTTCTTTTCACCCTTTTTTTTTTTGCTTGATCAGAACCTTTTTTAACAATGTGATTATTCCTTTTTTGCTCTATTAGCTGCAGTATGGAAAGGCCTGTGAGCAGCTGAGGAGAAGGGGAGGGGAAAGGGGGAAGGGATGAGGAAGGGGAAGGGGGGAGGGGGAAAGGGGAGGGA
>SJYQ01096201.1:479241-507713 GCA_006410935.1 Redunca redunca
GGTTCTTTAGCTAAGTTCATTGGATGCATTCTTTGCCTTTACAATTTATTACAAGCAAAGTTTTCACCAAATATTCACTGCATTACATGAATCACTGTATTTCCAACCTCCAGAAATTATTTTTCACTGGCCACTACCTAGCCTCAGAGCCACCACCATATTTATTTTTTTTAATATTATTATTTGGCAGCTTCTTTTTGCTAGTAGATACATTTTTATATTAATCAGGCTAACCTGATTACTTAGGCTAACCTTTCCTGCAGTAACTGATGACTCAACTGCTCAACGGCAAACACAGCAGCATTTGTCTTTCACATTATAGAACCATTGTAAGTAGACACTGGCTTACTTTTACAACTTCTTTACTACCTATTACTTTTAAACCTTGGACACTACTTGGCTGAGTGTATTGGGTCTGAGTTGCACTTTCTTGTATTTTGTAGATATTGCCTTAGTAGTCTCCAAGCATTTTACTGTTTCTCTGCCCTTCCCCTCTTCATATTAATATGGATATTAATATGGATGCTGTGCCTTTTAATTTTACTTAAAAATCTTGCTTATGCACATGAGGGTAGTTTTGTGCAGATTTTATGTTCTCTTGGTTCCAGTGTGGGTTAATTTTCCTGGTCTTCTCACTTCCTCTGAGGTTGGTTTATCTTATCTCCAGGAAAATATCACCAGTTTGAAGATGGTGTCTTCTATAAGTAGTCAGAGAATGGAATTCTTAGGTGAAACTAGGTTCATCCTTAAAGTGAGCTCAGTTTACCCTTCTTTTTGTACTCTTATTAAGTACTGATTACTCAGCTAAATTCCATCTTATCAAGAGTGTATCTTTGTCTACCTGACCTTCAACTCTTGTCTCAATTCAGACAGGTAGTTCTCTCACCTTTAACTTTATGCTCTAAACTGAAAAATGGGGTAGTAGGTAACCATGTGATTTGGTGATTTAGGGTGGAAAGAGTTGCCTTTCAAGGGTTCTATGCCTTGAATAACTCTTTAAGATGTGTGAATAAACCACCTTCATTAAAATTGAGATTTTTAAGAATTACATCTATCATAGATAACTGGTCACACCCTCTTCTCTCTCTACCAGACAGCTAAGGAAATCATAAATTTTTTGTATGCAGTGTCTTAATTTGCCTAAATAAATGTGAATTAACCTAAATCTTGCTGAGTGAGCCATTGGGCTTCTCTTGAAACTGTGTCTTGACAATTAAGATTTTTGAACCTAAGACAACAGCACTAAGTCTCACAAAAATAAATATTAAAATTACGTCCACCAAATATCACACTGTTGTGATTTTCTCCATTTCTCCTCTTCTGGAGATCATGTAGATCCTCCCCTCTTCAAAGACACTTATGAATAGACACCTACCATGAACAACTTACTGAGATCAACAATAGGAGAAAAATCCTCCACAGGATCCTAGACTTTCATCTCAAGTCTATCTGTACTGAGCTGGGACCTCAGAGGACTGCTCTCTCAGCAGAGTGTTAGCCCTCGGCCATTTCCATTAACTCCTAGGTCTTGCCACATAAGAGCCTAAGTGTTTTTAGAATGGATGACTGCTCTCTAAGAGTGGGGTAAGAACTATTGATGAGATTCCCCTGTTATTCTTCTCTGATCATAAATGAAACTCTGCTAAAAGAGGATTAGTCTTTTATAGAGACAGGGTTTTAGTGTAGATGTGTATTTAACTGTTTGCAGATTTGTTTCCAATAGATTTTTTTAAGAATGAGGTAGAAGAGTATATATTGATATTTTTAGGCTGAAATGTGTTTTCTTTAATTAATTTGTTTTATTTTTAGGGTGACCGTGGACTTCCTGGTTTTCCTGGGCTTCATGGAATACCAGGATCAAAGGTTGAAGAAATCTGTTCTTTATAAAATTAAGCAATGTTTCACTTTACTTCAAATTGAAAGCACTCTATGTTATAAATGTGCTATCAATAAATGCTCATATATTAAATGACTAGGTTAAGATTAATACATAGTTTACATAAAGCTTTTACAAATTTCCTTTTTAAATTTTCAGCCATAAATCTTATAGTATTTAAAAACTGATGAATAACTGATTATATAGAAAGTCTCTTAACCTTTATAAAGCCCTGTTAAAGTAACAAATGCACTCACTTTTCCTTGATTTTGCTTTATAAAGCCTGGGATATAAAACTTTTGTAAATAAACTTTAAAAATTTTATTTCTATTTTGTTTTGATGTTGGCATATTAAACTCCATTGTGTATAATTGGTATTTTCTTTAATCTATAAGAGAAATACTAAATACTTCTCTAAAATTCAGGATTTATATTTTGTCTTTTAGGGTGAAATGGGCCCCAAAGGAGAAAAAGGATCACCTGGATTTTATGGCAAAAAGGGAAGTTTAGATCCCAAAACAGAGTATCATATTAAACTTTTAATATAATGAAAATAGAAAATTGAAATTTCAGTCCCAGCCCACTGTTCTGGCAATTAGCTTTTTCACCTTCCTCTGTGGGGTTTATTCAGAACAACGAAATAATGGAAAAATGACTATTCACTGTTATACTTGATTTTCAATAAGAATACTTTATATTATTGACCTTTCTGAACTTTCAAAATATTTATAGATAGAGATTACTTGGAAGTAGTAGCTGTTTAACAGTGTGTCCTTTGAAATCTTATTTTTTCTCATTGAAGGGAAATTATGTTCTCTCTATATTTAAGATACACATTTCTTTTTAATTCTGCATAGATGTGGTTTCTGTGTTTAGATGCTTTTAATAATTCTTCACCCATCTTATTCTCAATGTCATATTGTGTCCTGGTAAAATAATGCTTTGCCGAAAGCTGCAGTGGTTCCACAAATTCTATCAGTCCATGAGGAAATTATCTTTCTGTCCTATTTATGTTTGACTTGGAATTTAAAAACTTTCTTGTAAGGATTGTTTTTGTTTGTTTTTAAAAACAGGGCGCAAAAGGTGAAAAGGGAAATGCTGGCTTTCCTGGCCTTCCTGGACGTGCTGTGAGTTTGACAGAAAATTTTCTTAAGTATTTTACACTAAATAAAATTTATCCTGTACTGTCTTCTTTTAAAAAAGAAACAAAACCAATACAATATTGTAAAATAATTAACCTCCAATTAAAATAAATAAAATTTAAAAAAAGAAACATTAGTGCAAAAATATACTAAAATACTTGTACTTAATTTTCAGGGAGAACCTGGAAGACATGGAAAGGATGGATTAATGGGTAGCCCTGGTTACAAGGTATTTACCACAAAAGATTTCTGTAACTAGTGAGTGATTGTGAGAAAAATGTACAGATACTAGACTTTTCTTTACATATGACATTGGTATAAAATGAATGAAGTAAAAGTTGTAATTTAAAGATCATAATCCATTTATTTTGAATATATCATGAATTCTTATGTGTTGGACATAAAATCCCAGGATATTAGAAGCTTCTTCAATGAGCCATTCAGACAGGCTTGTTTGGTGGATCTGAGCCACAGGTTCTTAGCTGTGTCTTCCAAGGGATTTGACTTTTTTTCAGAGAGTAGGGGAATGAATCCTCAACCCTAACAATTTAACCTGAATCCTGATAACTTGTGTGATGTGAATATGGGAGAATTAGAGTAAGAAGAACGGGGAAGTGCCAATGACTTATCAATCCTGAAAAAGCTCAAAGGCACCTGCTCCTATAATGGTGGGTGAACACCATCTTCTTCTTAAATAAAGAAGTTTTTCTGGGTCAATTATCAAACAGAAACAGTCTTTCTATAGTGTGACCTATTAAATAAAAGGACATCAGGGACGTATATATATTCAAGTCAATATATCTGGAATAAGCCAACAGTCCACATCATTATTCTGCTGTGTGTGTGTGTGTTTGTTTTGATCCCGAGGAGAGAATTTGTGTAAATCCATCAGCCAGCAAGACCACTTGGTCAAGCATTCGATTAGAGATGACATCATGTTTCCTAATGGGCACAACTTTGAAGGCCTCACTTGCTCAAAAATTCAGTTCAGGTTTCCTTGATCTATAGGTGTTTTCTTTTCTTTTGGAAACATTGTCCATTTTTTCACTTAAATTGATGGGAGCTCTCCAGATGTCAAGTGATTCCTTAAAGATTACAGATAGTGCTTCCTGAATGTACAGTATGGGGCTCTGTTTTCAAGAGTGCAATCATGTATTATTAATTATATTTGACTAGTTTTGTGTTTTATTTCGTATTTGTTTATTGACTCAGCAAGTATTTATTTGTACTTTGTAGGTACTAGACATACGGAAGAGAAAACAACTCTCATGGGTTTTATAATCTAGTCTTTTGATATTTTTAGAGAACACAGATTCTTATATATATACAACTTGGAGAGTTTGCGCATAAGTATGTACAGTGTACCCGCACCACAATTGACAGTATAAACATATCTGTCACCTCCAAAAATTTCCTTCCTTCCCCTTTATTATTGTTTCTTATTTTTTGTAATATGAGCACAATATAAGATCTACCCTCATAGCAAATTTTAAAGTTTACAAAGCAGTATTGTTATCTGTAGGCCCTAAGCCGTATTGTACAGTAGACTTCTAGGACTTATTCATTTTGCATAATTGAATCTTTGTATTCTTTGACCAATACTTCCCTGTTTCCCTTTCCCCAGCCCCTGACAAAAACCATTCTATTCTCTGCTTCTGTGAATTTGACCATTTTAGGTTCCTCATGAAAGTGGGACTGTGTAATGGTTATCATTTTACATATGGCTTATTTCACTAGCGTATGTCCTCCAGGTTATCCATGTTGTTGAGAATGGAAAGATTTATTTCTTCTTTAGGTTGAAAAATATTCCTCTGTGTGTGTGTGTGTGTTTATCTATCTCACATTTTAAAAGTCATTCATCTGTCAATGGACATTAAGTTTCTTCCATGTCTTGGCTATTGTGAATAATGCTGCAATCAACCCAGTAGTTTGGATATATCTTCAAGGTTTTCATTCTTTTTGTTATATATGCAGAAGTGATATTGCTGGATAATATACAGTCTTATTAATTTTTTGAGGAACCTCCACATTGTTTTCTATAGTCAATGTACCAATTTACATCCCTATAATAGTGTACAAGGGTTCCAGTTTTTCCAAATTCTTGCCAGCACTTGTGTGTGTGTGTGTGTATATTTATAATAACACCAACTGATAAGAGGTGATATCTCATTGTAGTTTTGATTTGCATTTTCTTGATGATTAGTGATGCTGAGTACCGTTTCATTTACTTGTTGGTCATTTGTGTGTCTTCTTGGAGAAGTGATTTCTCCGTTCCTTTGCCTATTTTTAAATTGGTTATGATTTTTTTTTTCTGTTGAGTTGTAGGAGTTCCTTATATATTTTTTATATTGTCTTTATCAGATATATGACTTGCAAATATTTTCTTCCATTCCATAGTATGCCTTTTCCTTTCATCTTGTTGATGATTTCCTTTGTTGTGCAGAAGCTTTTAAGTCTGATAAAATCCCAGTTCTCTACTTTTGCTTTTGTCATCTGTGCTTTTGGTTATATAAACATTAGGATTGCTTTTGCTGTTTATATATAAAAATGCCATTAGGGTTTTGGTAGGGATTGCATTGAATGTATAGATCATTTGGGGTTGAATAAACATTTTAACAATATAAAGTATTCCAATCCATGAGCTAGGAAAGCTTTTTCATTTATTAATTAATGTCTTTAATTTCTTTCATCAATATTTTATCATTTTCAGCATTCAAGTCTGTCACTTCCTTGGCTTAGATTATTCCCAAGCATTTTATGATTTTTGATGCAATTTTAGGATTCTTTTCTTAATTTCCTTTGTAGATGGTTCATTGTTATTGTATAACATTCACTTATTTCTATATGTTGATTTTGTATGCTGCAACTTTACTGCATTTGTTAGTTTTAGCATTATTTTATGCAGTCTTTAGTGTTTTCCTTATGCAAGATCATATTGTCTACAAACAGAGAGTTTTACTTTTTCCTTTCCAATTTAGATATTTTTAATTTCTTTTCCTTGCATTACTGCTCTGACTAGTACTGTCAGTACTATGTTGAATAGAAGTGGTAGATGTGGGCATCCTTGCCTTGTTCTTGATCTTAGAGGAAAAATCTTCACCTCTTTACCATTGAATATGATATTAGCTGTGGGCTTTTCATACATCTATGGTCTTTATTGTGTTCAGGGAAGTTTCTTGTAATTTGTTGAGAATTTTTGTCGTGAAATTGGGTTGAACTTCATCAGATGCTTTTTCTGCATTTATTGAGATGATCGTGTGATTTTTTATCTTCATTCTATCAGTGTGGTATATCCATATGGAACCGTCTTTGCATTCCAGAGATAAATCCCACTTAATCATGATGTATGATCCTTCTGATGCACTGTTGAATTCAGTTTCCTAATATTTGTTGAGACTTTTTGTATGCATGATCATGAAGGATATTGGTCTGTAGTTTTTTTTCTTGTGTTTTCTTGGGCTTTATTTGATACTGGTCTAATAAGTTTGGAAGTGTTCTGTCTTCTTTTTCTTGGAAGGCTGTAAGGTGGATTGGTATTAATTCTGCTTTAAGTATTTCGAGAATTTACCTGTGAAGTCATCTGTTCCTGGGACTTTCTTTATTGGAAGGCTTTTGATTGCTTATATCAGTTCAGTTCAGTTCAGCTGCTCAGTTGTGTCCGACTCTTCGTGACCTCAAGAATCGCAGCATGCCAGGCCTCCCTGTCCATCACCAACTCCCGGAGTTCACTCAGACTCACGTCTATCAAGTTAGTGATGCCATCCAGCCATCTCATCCTCTGTCGTCCCCTTCTCCTCCTGCCCCCAATCCCTCCCAGCATCAGAGTCTTTTCCAATGAGTCAACTCTTCTTTATATAGTCTTCTTTATTTGTCATTGGTCTATTCAGGCTTTCTGTTTATTCAGTCTTGGTAGATTATAGGAATTTATCTTTCTTTCTAGTTTGTCCAGTTCTAGTTTGTCCATATAATTATTCATAAGAGTTTGACCCTTTAAAAAATTTCTTTTGAGTCAATTGTAACTTTCCCCTTTTTATTTCTGATTTTGAGTCTTGGCTATTATTATTTTTTCTTAATTGGTCTCATAAGGAGTTATTCTTTTTCTTTTTCAAAAAAATCCCAACTCTAGCTTTGTCTTTTTTTTATTACTATTGTTTTCCTATTCTCTGCTTCATTTATTTTTCTTCTAATTAATTATTTCCTTCCTTCTGCTAGGCTTCCCTGATAGCTCAGTTGGTAAAGAATCTACCTGCAATGCAGGAGACCCTGGCTCAATTCCTGGGTTGGGAAGATCCCCTGGAGAAGGGAACAGATACCACTCTAGTGTTCTGGCCTGGAGAATTCCATGGACTGTAGAGTCCATGGGGTCACAAAGAGTTAGACACAACTGAGCAACTTTCACTTTCACTTTCCTTTTACTAACTTGGGCTAAGTTTGTTCTTCTTTTTCTACTTCCTTGCCCTTTCTGATATTAATCTAGGTGATACATTCGCATGTATATACCCACAACTGTAAACTTCAGTTTACTCTTTTTAACAGCTTATTGATAAATAAGTCACATATCATACATTTACTCATTTGATGTATAAAATTCAATGGTTTCTAGTATATCTACGGAGAAGTCAATGGCACCTCACTCCAGTCCTCTTGCCTGGAGAATCCCATGGACGGAGGAGCCTGGTGGGCTGCAGTCCATGGGGTCGTTAGGAGTCAGACACCACTGAGCGACTTCACTTTCACTTTTCACTTTCATGCATTGGAGAAGGAAATGGCAACCCACTCCAGTGTTCTTGCCTGGAGAATCTCAGGGATGGGGGAGCCTGGTGGGCTGCTGTCTATGGGGTCGCACAGAGTTGGTCACGACTGAAGCGACTTGGCAGCAGCAGCAGCAGCAGTATATCTACAGAGTTACTCAATCAACACTACAGTTTAATTTTAGAACATTTTCATCATCTCAGAAAGAAACCCACTGGCAGTCACACTGACTCTACACGTGGACATCACCATCTGGTGGTGTACTGACATCACCATAGTCAGTACTGAAATCAGGTTATCTTCTTTGCAGTTGAAGATGGAGAGGCTCTATACAGTCAGCAAAAATAAGACCTGGAGCTGACTGTGGCTCAGATCATCAGCTCCCAATTGCAAAATTCAGGCTCAAATTGAAAACCAATGGCTTAGGGAAAACCACTAAGCGACTCAAGTATTACCTAAATCAAATCCCTTATGATTATACAGTGGAGGTAACAAATAGATTCAAGGGACTAGATCTGTTAGAGAGAGTGCCTGAAGAATTATGGATAGAGGTTCATAACATTGTACAGGAGGTGGTGACCAAAATCATCTCTAAGAAAAAGAAATGCAAGAAGGCAAAGTGGTTGTCTGAGGCTTTACAAATAGCTGAGAAAAGAAGAGAAGTGAAAGGCAAAGGAGAAAGGGAAAGATATACTTAACTGAATGCAGAGTTTCAGAGAATAGCAAGTTTTAGTAGAGGTGAGAAAGCCTTCTCAAGGGAACAATGCAATTAAAGAAGAAAAAAATAGAATGGGAATGACTAGAGATCTTTTTAAGAAACTTGGAGATACCAAGGGAACATTTCATGCAAATATGGGATCAATAAAGGACAGAAATGGTAGGGACCTAACAGAAGCAGAAGATATTAAGAAGAGGTGGCAAGAATACACAGTAGAACTGTACAAAAAAGCTCTTAGTGACTCAGATAATTATGATGGTGTGGTCACTCACCTAGAGTCAGATATCCTGGACTGTGCAAGCAAGTAAGCCTTAGGAAGCATTACTACAAACAAAGCTAATAGAAGTGGTGGAATTCCAGTTGAGCTGTTTAAAATCCTAAAAGTTGATGCTGTTAATGAGCTGCACTCGTTATGCCAGCAAACTTGGAAAACTCAGCAGTGGCCACCCTGCTCCAGTATTCTTGCCTGGGAAATCCCATGGACAGAGAAGCCTGGTGGGCTACAGGCCTAGGGTCACAAAGAGTCAGACATGACTGTGCAAATTTCACAGCAGTGGCCACAGGACTGGAAAAGTTCAGTTTTCATTCCAATCCCAAATAAAGGCAATGCCAAACCATTTTCAAATTACTGTATAGTTGCACTCATCTCACATGCCAGCAAGATTATGCTCAAAATCCTTCAAACTAGGCTTTAACAGTACATGAATGGAGAACTTACAGATGTATAAGCTGATGTAGAAAAGGCAGAGGAACCAGAGATCAAATTACCAACATATACTGGATCATAGAAAAAGCAAGAGAATTCCAGAAAAACATCTACTTCTGCTTCATCGACTACACTAAAGACTTTGACTGTGTGGATCACAACAAACTCTGGAAAATTCTTAATGAACTGGGACTAGCAGAGCATATTACCTGCCTCCTGAGAAATCTGTATGCAGGACAAGAAGCAACAGTTAGAACGTGACATGGAGCAATGGTTCAAAATTAGGAAGGGAGTATGTCAAGGCTGTATATTGTCACCCTGCTTAATTAACCTATATGCAGAGTATATCATGCGAAATGCAGAAGTGGATAAATCACAAGCTGGAATCAAGATTTCCAGCAGAAATATCAATAACCTCAGATAAGCAGATGATACCACTTTAATGGCAGAAAGTGAAGAAGAACTAATGAGCCTCTTGATGAAGGTGGAAGAGGAGAGTGAGAAAGCTGGCTTAAAACTCAACTTTCAGAAAACTAAGATCATGGCCTCCAGTCCTATCCCTTCATGGCAAGTACATGAGGAAAATATGGAAACAGTGTCAGATTTCATTTTGGGGGGCTCCAAAATCAACCTGGATGCTCATTGCAGCCATGAAATTAAAAGATGCTTGCTCCTTGGAAGAAAAGCTTTGACAGACCTAGACAGTGTATTAAAAAGCAGAGACATTACTTTACCAACTAAGTTCCTATAGTCAAAGCTATGGTTTTTCCAGTAGTCATGTAAGGATGTGAGAGTTGGACCATAAAGAAGGCTGGGCATGGAAGAATTGATGCTTTTGAACTGTGATGCTGGAGAAGACTCATGAGAGTCCATTAGACACAAGAAGAACAAACCAGTCAGTCCTAAAGGAAATCAACCCTGAATATTCATTGGAAGGACTGGTGCTGAAGCTGAAGCTCCAATACTTTGGCCACCTGATGTGGAGAGCCAACTCACTGGAAAAGACCCTGATGCTGGGAATGATTGAAGGCAAGAGGAGAAGAGGGTGACAGAGGATGAGATGGTTGGATGGCATCACTGACTCGATGGGCATGAGTTTGAACAAGCTCCAGGAGATGGTGCAGGATAGAGAAGCCTGTCATGCTGCAGTCCATGGGGTTGCAAAGAGTTGGACACGACTTAGTGACTGAACAACAACATACTCAACCTCTCACCTACTTCCTTTCCACATGAATTTGCCCATATGGACATTTCATATAAACCACGTGGTCTTTTGTGGTTCATCTCTTGGCCTATCCTAACATTTGTGAGGTTCTTTGATGTTTTGCCCTGTATTAGTACTTTATTTCTTTTCATTGCTGAGAATATTTAATTGTTTGAATATATGGATATTATTCATTTATCAGTTCATAGACATTTGAGTTGTAATTTTGGGCTCTTATAAATAGTGTTTTATGAACATTTGTGTACAAATTTTTGCATGGACATGTGTTTCCATTTCCCTATATTTCTGATAGTGAAATATCTGGAGAATATAATTATGTTTAACATTTTTAAGTTAGTTCACTCTTGATACGTACTTTCTTGCTAGGTCCATGCTACCCTTAATATTTAACTTTGGTTATGTCCTGAATTTTCTAACTAGTGTGGATCTTCTACTATAGTTAGGTTAATTTCTTCTTGTCTGTTTGAAAATTTTTACTAGAGTCATTCACATTTTTCTAAAAGTCTATTTAATTAAAAAGATAGACTTTATTTCTTAGAGACATTTTAGGCTCACAGCAAAACTGATCAGAAAGTACTAAATGTTTCCATATACCTCCTGTCCCCTCCTCCTATAAATTTCCCCAGAATTGACTTCTCATACAAGAGTGGCACATTTTTTTTTTTAACAATTGATGAACTTACATTTACACATCCTATCACTCAAAGTCCATAGTTTACATTGGTGTTCATGCTTGATATTGTACATTCTGTGGGTGTGGTCAAATGTATAACAACGTATCCACCACCACAGTCTCAAACAGAATAACTTTACTGCCCTAAAAATTCTCTGTTCTCTACTTATTTAGCTTCCCCTTCCCCTAGCCTCTGACAACCACTAATCTTTTTACTGTCCCCAAAGATTTTCTTTCCAGAATGTCATAGAGTTGGAATTATATTGTGTGTAGTCTTCTCAGATTGGTTTCTTTTACTTAGTAATATGTGTTTAAGACTCCTTAGTGTCTTTTCATGACTTGATAGTTCATTTGTTTTTAGTGCTTAATAATATTCTTTTGTCTGAATAGTCTGCAGCTTATATTTTCTTTTTGGAATGTTCGAATAATGAATCATACCTAATTTTTTCTGACCTTATTAAAATCTGTTTTCTTCCTCCCACCCAGCTTTTTGTTTTGGAATTTTTCAGTCATACAGAAAATTGAACCACATAAATATATGAGTATCTATTTCTAAAATTTGTTGTTTTGTTGAGCCACTGGAAAGGAAATTAGACTCCGTGCATTTCTCTCCTAAACACTTCAGCTTATATCTCCTAAATGAAAGTCACTCAGTTGTGTCCGACTCTTTGTGACCCCATAGACTGTATAGCCTGCCAGGCTTCTCTGTCCATGGAATTCTCCAGGCCAGAATACTGGACTGGGTAACTATTCCCTTCTTCAAGGGATCTTCCCAACCCAGGGACTGAACCCAGGTCTCCCACATTGTGGGCAGATTTTCTACCATCCGAACCACCAGGGAAGCCTGTACCTCCTAAGAATATTTTAATTCCATCATGATGTTCAAGAGATTTAATGTTAATATAATACTATTTTCTAATATTCAAATTTTCTAATTGTTTAAAAAGAGTATCCTAAATAGCTATTTTTACACTTGATACAATCAATATCTGTGCATTGCATTTGGTTGTGTATTGGTCAGGGTTGCTCTAAAGAAACAACATCAATAGGGTGTATGTATGTGTGTTTATATTGTTTATAATATATGTGTCAATATATAAATATATATTCATATATCAAAATACATATTTATGTTTTCATGTATGTTATATATATTTTATAGAGAGAGGGGTAAAGAGGTGTTGGTGAGGGAAAGGGTGAGGGAGAGGGAGGGATGGAGATTGATTAATTGATTCATTCATTCATTCAAAGGAATTGTCACATGCATTCATGTGGACTATGCTTTCTGTCACTATAGTTTTGCTTCTTACAATGTCAATTAAATATAATCATATAATATTTAAGGCTTTCCAGGTGGTGCAGTGATAAAGAATGTGCCCGCCAATGCAGGAGACGCAGGAGACAGGGGTTCAATCTCTGGGTCAGGAAGATCCTTGGAGGAGGAAATGGCAACCCACTCCAGTATTTCTTGCCTGGAAAAACTCCATGGACAGAGGAGCCGGGTTGGCTGCAGTCCATGGGGTCTCAAACAATTGAATCTGACTGAACAACACAACACACGCACACACACCAAATTTAGTGGTGTGGATATGTGACAGTTGGTTTCTTCATTTATCAGCTGATGAACATTTGAATTGTTTCCTATATTTGGCATTTATGAATAATGTTGATGTGAATATGCTTATATACATCTAGATTGGACATGGTTTCTTTTCTCTTGGGTTGATACCTACTAGAATTGCTGCATTGTATTGGAGAAGGCAATGACACCCCACTCCAGTACTCTTGCCTGGAAAATTCCATGGGCAGAGGAGCCTGGTGGGCTGCAGTCCATGGGATCGCTAAGAGTCGGACACGACTGAGCGACTTCACTTTCACTTTTCACTTTCATGCATTGGAGAAGGAAAAAGCAACCCACTCCAGTGTTCTTGCCTGGAGAATCCCAGGGATCGGGGAGCCTGGTGGGCTGCCATCTATGGGATCGCACAGAGTCGGACACGACTGAAGTGACTTAGCAGCAGCAGCAGCATGGTGAATGTATATTTAACTTCCTAAGAATATCCCAAACTACTTTCCAAAGAGATTGTGTTATTCTCTATTACCATCAGCAATTCAAGAGAATTCTACTTTTACCACATCCTGCCAACACTTAGTATTTGGTATTTTAGCTCTTTTATTTGGTACATAATAGTATCTCATATGGTTTTAGTTTGCATTTTTCTGATGACTGACAGGGTTGGCATCTTTTTATGGGCTTCTTGGCCATTTGTATGTCTTCTTTTGTGAAGTGTCTATTCAAAACATTTGACAACTTAAAAAAACACTTTGGGTTGTTTTCTTGTTAATGAGTTGCAAGAGTTCTTTGTATAATAGGTCTTTTATTAGACATGTATTTGTGAATATTATCTCCTGACCTTCAGATTGCTTTTCATTTTCTTAATGGTGTTATTCAATGGGAAGAAGTTTTTAATCCGGATGAAGTCTAGCTTCTTAGAGTTTCTTTTTGCTTATGTCTTCGTGTTGTATTTAAGAATCTTTACCTAACTTAAGGTCAGAAATTTTCTGTTTTCTTCTAAAAGAAAATATTTTCAAATGTCTTAAATGCATATATAAAATATCATGGTTTCTAAGATTGTATCACCATAGCTTACAAATGGTGTGATCACTCACCTAGAGTCAGACATCCTGGAATGCAGTCAAATGGGCCTTAGGAAGCATCACTATGAACAAAGCTAGTGGAGGTAATGGAATTCCAGTTGAGCTATTTCAAATCCTAAAAGATGATGCTGTGAAAGCGCTACATTCAATATGCCAGCAAATCTGGAAAACCTAGCAGTGGCCACAGGATGGGAAAAGGTCAGTTTTCATTCCAATCCCAAAGAAAGGCAATGCCAAAGAATGCTCAAACTATCGCATCATTGTACTCGTCTCACACACTAGCAAAATAATGCTCAAAATTCTCCAAGCCAGGCTTCAACAGTACAAGAACCGTGAACTTCCAGATGTTCAAGTTGGATTTAGAAAAGGCATAGACCAGAGATCAAATTGCTAACATCCACTGGAACATTGAAAAAGCAAGAGAGTTCCAGAGAAACATCTACTTCTGCATTATTGACTATGCCAAAGCCTTTGACTATATAGACCACAACAAACTGGAACATTTTTAAAGAGATGGGAATACAAGACCACCTGACCTGCCTCCTGAGAAATCTGTATGCAGGTCAAGAAGCAACAATTAGAACTGAACATGGAACAACAGACTGGTTCCAAATTGGGAAAGGAGTTCGTCAAGGCTGTATATTGTCACCCTTCTTATTTAACTTACATGCAGAGTACATCATGTGAAATGCCAGGCTGGATGAAGGACAAGCTGGAATCAAGATTGCTGGGAGAAATACCAATAACCTTAGATACGCAGATGACACCGTCCTTATGGCAGAAAGTGAAGAAGAACTAAAAAGCCTCTTGATGAAAGTGAAAGAGGAGAGTGAAAAAATTGGCTTAAAACTCAACATTCAGAAAACTAAGATCATGGCATCCGGTCCCATTGCTTCCTGGCAAATAGATGGGGAAACAATGCAAACAGTGAGAGACTTTATTTTCTTGGGCTCCATAAGCACTGCAGATGGTGACTATAGCCACGAAATTAAAAGACACTTGCTCCTTGGAAGAAAAGCTATGACCAACCTAGACAGCATATTAAAAAGCAGAGACATTACTTTACCAACAAAGGTCTGTCTAGTCAAGGCTATGGTTTTTCCAGTGGTCATGTATGGATGTGAGAGCTGGACTCTAGAGAAAGCTGAGCACTGAAGAATTGATGCTTTTGAACTTTGGTGTTGGAGAAGAGTCCTTTGAGTCCCTTGGACTGCAAGGAGATCCAACCAGTCAATCCTAAAGGAAATCAGTCCTGAATATTCATTAGGAGGATTGATGCTGAAGCTGAAACTCCAATACTTTGGCCACCTTATGCAAAGAACTGACTCACTGGAAAAGACCCTGATGCTGGGAAAGGTTGGAGGTGGGAGGAGAAGGGGACAACAGAGAATGAGATGGTTGGATGGCGTCGCTGACTCAGTGGACATGAGTTTGAGTAAGATCTGGGAGTTGGTGATAGACAGGGAAGCCTGGCATGCTGCAGTCCATGGGGGCTCAAAGAGTTGGACACGACTGAGCTACTGAACTGAACTGAGTTTACAGATTTAGTTATATGATCCATCTTGATTATTTTAATTCCTGTGTGATATAAAAGTTAAAGTTCTTTTCTTCCCTTTTCTCCCTGGAGATCTGGTCATTTCAGCACCATTTATTGTAAGGTTTTCATTTCCCATTGAATTACATGAGCATTTTTGCTAAGTATCAGTTGATCAATATATGTGTTAACTGATTTTTGAACTCTTGATTCTGTTTTACTCATCTATGTGTGTGCTAAGTCACTTCAGTGGTGTCTGACTCTTTGTGACCCCATGGACTGTATCCTGCCAGGCTCTTCTGTCCATGGGGATTCTCCAGGCAAGAATACTGGGGTGGGTTGCCTGCCATGCCCTCCTCCAGGAGATCTTCCCAACCCAGGGATCAAACCCATGTCTCCTATATTACAGGTGGATTCTTTACGATCTAAGCCACGAGGGAAGCCCAGAATAAGTCTTGATATTAGGTAGTTTAAGTCTTTAAATTTGTTTTGCTTTTTAAAATTGTAATAAATAATTGAGGTTCATATAAACTTCACATAAGTTTTAGTATCAGCATGAAATTTTCTAACAACAACAACAAAAACTTCTGGGGCTTGTTCAAGAAATTTTTTAGTTTGGAGTACTTTTGTATTTATAGAAAAGTTATAGATAAATAGTACAGTGAGGTTTCCTTATACACCTTACCAAGTTTCTCATGATGTTACTGTGATGCATTTGTCAAAACTAAGAAATCAGTATTGTCAAATTCCTGTAACTTAATCTGAACTCCATACTTTATTTGGATTTCATTAGTTTTCCATGAAGGTCCTTATTCTGTTCCAGGATCCAATACAGAACACACTGCATTCCTTTTCTTTTTTTTTTCTTATCATTTCTCCTTAGTCTCCTCTTATCTGTGATGATTTATTAGTCTTTTCTTACTTTTTATAACAGTTTTGCAGATCATTGGTTAGGGTTTCTGTTGAAATGTCAATCAGTTCATGTTTGTCTGATTAGACTGGAATTATTTCGGGGGTGGTGGAGAAGGATAACACAGAGGTGAGTGTCCTTCTCATTGCTGCTGCTGAGTCTCTTCAGTTGTGTCCGACTCTGTGCGACCCCATAGACAGCAGCCCACCAGGTTACCCTATCCCTGGGATTCTCCAGGCAAGAACACTGGAGTGGGTTGCCATTTCCTTCTCCAATGCATGAAAGTGAAAAGTGAAAGTGAAGTCGCTCAGTTGTGTCCGACTCTTAGAGACCCCATGGACTGCAGCCCACCAGGTTCCTCCATCCATGGGATTTTCCAGGCAAGAGTGCTGGAGTGGGGTGCCGTTGCCTTCTCCATCCTTCTCATTATATCAGAGTAAATACCATCCACATGTCTGATCATTGGTATGTTAACCTTGATCCCTTGATTATGGTGTTACAGTTTACCCTTGTACAACACTGGAGTTATGGGCATAACCTTCGCCACAGTTGAAAATCCAAGTATAATTTATAGTGTGCCCTTTGTGTTTGTGGTTCCTCTGTATCCATGAATGTGAATCCATGGATGATTCAACCAACCAGGAATCATGTGGTGCCATATATATGTAACTTTGCTAGCATGTGAGTTGTATGCTAGTCAGTACATTCTTTGGCATCACCCTTCTTTGTGATTGGAATGAAAACTGACTTTTCTCAGTCCTATGGCTACTGCTGAGTTTTCCAACTTTACTAGCATACTGAGTGCAGCACTTCAACAGCATCATCTTTTGGGATTTGAAGTAGCTCAGCTGGAATTCCTTCATCTCCTCTAGCTTTGTTTGTAGTGATGCTTCCTAAGGCCCACTTGACTTTGCACTCATGAATGTCTGGTTCTCAGTTCAGTTCAGTCACTCAGTCGCGTCCAACTCTTTGCGACCCCATGAATCGCAGCACACCAGGCCTCCCTGTCCATCACCAACTCCTGGAGTTCACTCAAACTCACATCCATCGAGTCAATGATGCCATCCAGCTATCTCATCCTCTGTCGCCCCCTTTTATTCCTACCCCCAATCCCTCCCAGCATCAGAGTCTTTTCTAGTGAGTCAACTCTTCACATGAGGTGGTCAAAGTACTGGAGTTTTAGCTTTAGCATCATTCCTTCCAAAGAACACCCAGGGCTAATCTCCTTTAGAGCAGACTGGTTGGATCTCCTTGCAGTCCAAGTGACTCTCAAGAGTCTTCTCTTCTAGGTGAGTGGTTACAGCATCATGATTATCTGCATCATTAAGCTATTTTTTGGTACAATTCTTTGTGTATTCTTGCCACCTCTTCTTAATATTTTCTTCTTCTGTTAGGTCCATACAGCTTCTGTCCTTTATTGAGCCCATCTTGGCATGAAATGTTTCCTCGGTATCTCTAATTTTCTTGAAGATATCTCTAGTCTTTCCCATTCTATTTTTTCCCTCTATTTCCTTGGATTTTTCACTTAAGAAGGACTTCTTGTCTTTCCTTGCCCTTCTTTGGAACTCTGAATTTAGCTGGGCATATCTTTCCCTTTCTCCCTTGCCTTTCATTTCCCTTCTTTCTTCAGCTATTTGTGAAGCCTCCTCAGACAACCACTTTGCCTTCTTGCATTTAATTTTCTTGGGGATGATTTTAGTCACTGCCTGCTGTACAGTGTTACAAACCTCATCCATAGTTCTCCAGGCTTCTGTCTACCAGATCTAATCCCTCAAATCTATTAATCACTTCCACTGTCTAATCACAAGTTATTTGACTTATAATATTGTAAATCAATTATATTTCAATAAATATAAATACATAGATGAGGGGGAAAGACATGCATATATAATTCTTAAAGCCAAAAAAAGGTGTAAAGTGGCCCTTAAATGTACAGAGATGTTCAACTTCACTCATAATAAGAAAAATACAAATTGAAGCTATACCAAGGTACAATTACCAATTGACAAAAGTTTGAAGGCTTGAGTTAAAAATCCAGTCTTCTTGTCAAGGCTGTGAGTAAACAGACAGCTTCATATATTGTTAGTATCCAGGCAAACAGCACCGCCCTTACAGGTGGTAATTGGGGCAGGAAGACTGGAAAGTGACCCCCACCTGCTGGTGCTCATGTCTTTTTAATTCCTTACTTTTGAGTGTGCCTGGGACCTATGACTTGCTTCTAACCAACAGGTGTCACTCCTGTAATGATGGTATGTTATGAGGGGCTCCATTTAGAGCCTACTTGCTCAGTTCTGACAACAAAGTGAGTTAATGTGGATGTAGGTACTTTTGCAGTCAGGCCTCTGGATGAGAGCACAACCCAGCAGACCTCCTGGTTACCGCTTTGTAAGACCCTACTCAGAGAACGGGGCTTCCCAGGTAGCACTGGTGGTAAGGAACCCACTTGTCAATTCAGGAGACATAAAAGATGTGGATTCAACCCCTGGGTCAGGAAGAACCTCTGGAGGAGGCCATGGAAACCCACTCCAGTGTTCTTGCCTGGAGACTCCCATGGACAGAGGAGCCTGATGGGCTACAGGCCACAGTGTCGCAGAGTTGAACACGACTGCAGGGACTTAGCATTCATGCACACACACAGATAACTCAGTAAAGCCATGCCCAGACTTCTGGCCCCTAGAAACAATGAAATAATCAATGTGTTTGTTTTCCAAGCAGTTAAAAAGTAATTCATTTTTCCTAAATTATAATACCAAACCATAGCAGTCAAATAGAAAAATAACATATTATTTGAAAATAGTGTAGCCTGAAACAAATCATAATAGTTAAAGAACTGTTAAAATTCCAAACCCTTTGATGTCAGTAGAGTAACTAACTTTCCTGGATCTTCCCTCCTGTTTCTAGAGATGTTCAAGGTACTTTCACAAAGACTCTTATTTAATTTTCTTAAAAAGAAAAATCTGTGAAGTTGAGAATATCAATATCATTTTGAAATTAAAATCAAATTAAGAGCAATGAAAGCATTTACCCCAAAGTGCACAGTCCTTTACATGGCACAGCCTGAATTTCAGGCCTAGTTTGTGTGATTCCTTTATGCATGATGTTTTCCAAATTTCTTGTCTGTTTATTTGGTTAGCCAGGAGGAGCTTACCCAGTCTTACATCTTTAATGTATTCTCTGGCATACTAGAATTTTGTTTACATACTAAGAAAAAACCATGGAATAAGATCAAAGGTAAATTATAGTGTTTAATAACAAAGTAAGGATCTTCTTCAAAATTAAATTATATTTTCATGGTCACACACCTTCCACCAGATTTTGAGGGTTGCAATGGCCACATACTAAATTACACCTCATGCTTTCATTTTTGTGGGTAAGTACCAAAGACCACCACATGAAAGGAAATACACATACAATGCAAGTTTCACATCTCTGTTTTTGGTTAAATTTGCTTTTTAAAAATAACTTGTTTGCTATAGAATAAATCATCTTTGACATTAGCTGCAGAGACTGGATTGAGGAATAATGTTTAGCATGACATTTTCTATTTATCTTATATCAGGAAGGATTAATAATAGAATAGCAAAATGATAAATTAGAGGTGGAGACATGTTACATGCCTTTTTTCCTACCAGCCAAACATATTGGTATATACCAGGATCTCCAGGTCATGAAAGGAATCAAGTGATGAAATTAAGTTCCAGATGAAGTACTGAATTTCATACACTAGTTGTGTATAGCATTGGAAAATTTTATGGAAGATAACTAAGCAGAAATCCTCTTTTTGTCTCCCAATGAAACATTTTTAAAACAGTGAAGAGATCATTCCTGGGTCAAGATTACTGGCCATGATCTTGTCATAATTACCCTGCATAATCTTCCGACAGCATTTGCAATAGTTCTGTCCACAAATGCTCTATTCCATTTCCTTTTGCAAATAGCTGTATCCCATTTCATTTGCAAATAGCTCTGTCCACAAATAACTCTATCCCATTTCCATTATCTTCCCATAATTGAGCATTTGACAATAAATCATCCATTTTGCCTACCTTGATGTGCTCCAGCAGTTGTACATATAGTCTTATATTATGTTAAGTGCAATTCTAAGCATTCTGGGTAATTAAAAAAACTCCTATAGGATGTGTTTCTATCCTTTAAAGAATGTGAAAGCTAGGAAACCAGTGCCTACATAAATGAGACACTTGCTGAACAATCTGGCCATTATAAAACTCAGTACCAAGTACAAAGCCAGACAAAGCCATTGTGGTTCACTAGGGATGGGTGGGTGAGTGCAGAAAGGGTGTAGAGTCTCTTCCCTGAGATCTGGGTTAGAACCAGTGTGGTTCTCAAAGTGTGGTGGCAAGGCCAGTATCAGCACCTGTTGAATTAGAAATTCAGGAGTGGGGTCCACCATCTGCAGTTTTTCTAATGCTCCAGATGATTCTGATGCAGCTAGAGTTGGAGAATCTCTGCTATACATTATAAAGAGTAGATGCTGTTTTATTCGTATGATTCTGGATCCCTCTGATTATCACTCTTAACAAGAAGTACAAAGAATAAGAAGAAATTAAATTTTCAAGTAATTGTGGAAGTTCATTACTAATACACATTGCTGATGGTGCCTTTTTCAAAAAATACCTCTTAAATCAGAGTAACATATTAAGATGGAGTTAATGATCAAAGTAATAAAAGGGGAGGTCTTTACTAACCAAAGTGGTCATGTAATCCTGAATTAGTTGTTCTCACTGTTGGACAAACCTGTATGCAAGACAAGAAACAACAGTTAGAACCGGACATGAAACAATGGACTGGTTTAAAATTGGGAAAGGAGTATGTCAAGGCTATATGTTGTCACCCTGCTTATTTAACTTATTTGCAGTGTACATCATGCAAAATGCTAGGCTAGACGAATTATAAGCTGGAATCAAGATTGCTGGGAGAAATATCAAAACCTCAGATATGCAGATGACACCACTGTTATGGGAGAAGACGAAGAGGAACCAAACAGCCTCTTGATGAAGGTGAAAGAAGAGAGTGAAAAACTGCCTTAAAACTCTGCATTCAAAAAACTAAGATCATGGCATCTGATCCCATCACTTCATGGCAAATAAATGGCGAAATAGTGTTAACAGTGACAGATTTTATTTTCGTGGACTCCAAAATCACTGTGGATGGTAACTGCAGCCAGGAAATTAAAAGACGCTTGCTCCTTGGAAGAAAAGTGCTAAAAAGCAGAGATATTACTTGGCCAACAAAGGTCCATCTAATCAAATCTATGGTTTTTCCAGCAGTCATGTAAGGATGCAAGAGTTGGACCATAAAGATGGTTGAGCACTGAGGAATTCATGCTTTTGAACTGTGGTGCTGGAGAAGACTCTTGAGTGTCTCTTGGACTGCAAGGAGATCAAACCAGTTAATTCTAAAGGAAATCAATCCTGAATATTCATTAGAAGGACTGAAGCTGAAGCTCCAGTACTTTGGCCACCTGATGGGAAGAGCCTACTCTTTGGAAAAGACCCTGAATGCTGGGAAAGATTGAAGGCAGGACGAGCGGGGATGACAGAGGATGAGATGACTGAATGACATCACCGACTCAGTGAATATGTTGTTGTTGTTGTTCATTCAGTTATCTCTGACTCTTTGTGACCCCATGGACTGCAGCACGCCAGGCTTCCCTGTCCTTCACCATCTCCCAGAGTTTGCTCAGACTTGTGTCCATTGAGTCAGTGATGCCATCCAACCATCTCATTCTCTGCTGCCCCTTCCCCTCCTGCCTTCAATTTTTACCTGCATCAGGGTCTTTTCCATTGAGTTGACTCTTCCTATCAGGTGGCCAAAGTATTGGAGTTTCAGCTTCTCTGGGAGATGGTGAACTACAGGGAAACCTGGTGTACTACAGTCCATGGGGCTGCAAAAAGCTGGACATGACTGAGCAACTGAACAACAACTGATGGACAACTCTCCTGCCCCCTTTAATTTATATACAGATGATCTAAACTACAGATTTGCTTCAGTATGATAATCACATATGATAATACCTGGAAGTGGTGGAAGTTAAGTTACCTAATGACTCGCAAGTCTGCCATGGTTCTCAAATCATCAGAATTAGCTGTTCACGTAAATTGCTGGGCCCCACCATCCAGAATTTCTGACTCAGTGGGTTTGTAGCAGGGCCTGAAATTTTGCATTTTGGAGAAGTTCCCAAGTGAGGTGAAGCTGATCTGGCTTGAGTAGGGACCAACCTTGAGAACCACTGACATGGGTGCTTCCTCCTGACATGATCATATTGGGTCCTGCTGCTCAACTTTTACAAAATCAATACTCGCAAATGTTGGTGGAGAGGAAAGTCATGTTTAATCAGAATGCCAGCTGTCTAGGGAGAAGGTGAACTTGTGTCTCCCAAAAACATCTCTGAAGATTCTGCTCAGCCATGTTGATGTATGGCAAAACCAATACAGTATTGTAAAGTAAAATAAAGTAAAAAAAAAAAAAAAAAAAGAAGTAGGAAGTAATATCAGTTAATCCTTGGGATGGGGGTCAGAGTCCTTGCTATCCCCTCTGCATGCCAGCTTGAGCGCAGGCTTGTCGACTCCTCATAATCTTTCTTTATATCTTGTCTGGTTCCCACAGTTTGTTTGGAAGGTTACTGAACTGGAAGCTGGGGAAGGTATCTGATCATCTGTCAAATGCTTATTCTTCACTTCTATTAAACTTCTTTCATCTCCAGAAAGAATCAAAAAGTTAGGCAAAATATTGTGTGATCCAAAGATCTGAAAAGTGTGTCAGGACTGGAGATAAGTAGAACACAGAGTTCCTGGTTTAAGGTTAGCGTCAAGACAAAGGGACATCTTGCTGAGAGCTCTTTCCTGCAAAGAGCTTTTTCCTGCCCAAAGCTGCAGTACTGATCCTTGTCAGTACTTGCCTTGTGTCAGAACTTGCCATAGTTATTTCCTCTAATTTTTCAGGCTTTTGTACTTGTAGCTTTTGTGAATCTCACAGCCATTGTTGTTTCTCTTTGGTATTTTTATAAACTTTTCTGTAGAACTGTTGGGTCAGTAGGACCTCCCTGACCTCTAGTTTGGTTAATTTACAGGAAAACATTATCTTTTGCCCCCTTCTATTCTCAAATGTCATCTAGTGTTTGTAAATAAAACTGGAACAGATGAAATATTTGGCTTTAGTTGGTATTTCACTGTGCTAATGAAATGCAAGAATTCATAAAAGTGGGAGAAGCAGTGTTTATATAATGTGATATGGTTGGATTTTTTTCTAAGGGTGATTGTGTTAGTCAAGTGTTATTGGTTCTTCTCTCTGTGGTCCATTTTTTACAATCTGGGGAGTTCATTAGTATATGGAACTATGGAAAATGGTGTTGACACGTGCTTTAATAAAGTTATTCTGAGACATCCCCCACCCCCCGGCCCCCGCCGCCTCGAACCTGTTAAACTTACCTGGACTCAGATATGTGAGTTATTTACAAGAAAAATATTTTCATTTTGCTTTTACTTTCTCTTTTGTTCTCATGTCCAATGAAATGTACTCTCTGGTACAATTCACATGTGGCATAATTGTTTGCAGAGAACTTTGCTTGTCAAGACATAATACTTTGCCAAACAGACATACAACCTCATGGCTTTTTATGACCAATAGGTTTTAAGAAGCCTAAAACATCTATTTCAAGGGACTTTCCCCAACTGCCCTATATTTTTGTCCAGACAGTTTTATGGCTATATTGATCTGTGGATATTATACCTTTTAGGATTAAATTCAGCTAATACTTATTTTTTAGTAAGCATAATGTCATGATATGTTTTTACATGCTAGCAATGGATTCATTTGGGAAAAACTTATAGCATGCCAAAAAGTGGATGTAAAATACGGTGCATAAATAACTTGAGCAGAATAATTTAAAGATATATAACTGAAAACTATTATAATTTTAACAGCTACCTAAAATACACATTTATATGTTTATTTTAAACTAATACCAGATTAAAGTGCTGAATACTTTCAAGTAATAACCTATAGAAACTACATTCTTAATGAAAGCTTTGTTTTGATTTTAAAATGCAACTCTTGAGAGGTAAGGTCACATATCCAACAGGGTGATCAATTTTAAAGTAAATGTAAAACTATGAAAAGGACTGATGTAAATATAAGCCACATGTACTTTGAAGACAGAATCATCCTGTTCTCATAAGAGTGAGTGTACATGTATCCCAGTTGTCTTATAACTACTCAGTTATCTTCTGTCATGTATAGGTTTGATATTTATACAGTCACCTTAGGGACTTCAGAATGAGTTATTTGATGTCAGGAAAAGTTGACATCAATAATCCAGACAACAAGGGCCTATTGTATAGCACAAGGAACTATATTCAATATCTTGTAATAAACTATAATGGAAAAAACCTCAAAAACTATATATGTATATATACACTATATACACCTGCATATGTACGTGTGACTGAATCACTTTGCTGTGCAGCTGAAACTGATACAGCATTGTAAATTAACTGTACTTGAAATTTTTTTAAATGAGGAAAGAAATCCAGAGGTAATTTTAATTGTTTGTCTCTAATGTGCTTTAGTATATATGCTGTGTGCTTAGTTTCTCAGTCGTGTCCAACTCTTGGCGACCCCGTGGACTGTAGCCCGCCAGTCTACTCTCTCCATGGGGATTCCCCAGGCCAGAATACTGGAGTGGGCTGTCATGCCCTCTTCCAGAGGATCTTCCCAACCCAGGGATCGAACCCAGGTCTCCCGCATTGCAGGTGGATCTTTACCAACTGAGCCCCTGGGGAAGCTTATATGTTGCATATATGTAATGTTGCATATTACTATTTTAGTGAGCATACCCGCAAATGGCATTCTCTGTTTCTTTTTATCATTAAAAGGGAGAAGCAGGACCTCCAGGTGCTCCGGGGCAGGATGGCTCTCGAGGAGAACCTGTGAGTACCTTCTGGATTCAGTTCTAAAGGATGATGTTCTTCATCCGTCATGAAATCCTTGGACTATTTAAGTTCTCCTCTTCTCCTCCCAGATGTGTACGAACTGTGGAATGCTGTAAAGTATTAAAATAGTCAACCTTCTTTTACAAACTGGGTAAGGTTTTGCTAACAGGAAATTTATGTACTGAATGAATCTATATCACCAAAATGACAAGCAGGTGCTTGACATGACAAGGAATCATGGCAGTGGATAGTGAAGGTATTTAGGTTTAACCTCTCCTCCTAAACCAGCAAATAGAAAGCTGGGAGTAACAGAGTGGGACTTCACCCCTCCTCTGCCCCGTGCCATCAGTTCAGAGAAGGCAAGGAAAGATCACTTAATCCTTTTTCTCTAACTCCTCTGTCCTTCGTGCTGACTGGTGGGAAGGAAGCAAGGTTTGCTGCATCAGGAGATGTACTCTGTTGGGAAAGCAATTAGAAGATTAAATATCTAAAGCTTGCCCATGTTATCTGGATATAATTCTTCTGGTCTGTATTCTCTTCCAATTAAGAATGTATATCATTATGTTTTTCTGTTATTTTGCCAGTCACTGAAACTTTGGTTTTTAGAAATATATCCCACGAAGATTGATCTTTACCAAAGATCAGATTTTGTGTGTGTGTGAAAAAACTTTGAAAAACAGGAAAAAAAATTGTATTAGATTTTGTGATGCAAAGAAATGAAGACTCCTCTGTTGTGTGTGATGCTGGTTTTAAGTATTTGTGATGAAGATTTTTGGCCCCACTAAAAGGAATGTGTTCACTTTATTTGTTCTATAAATGTGGCAGCCAAGAAAATTAGTGGTGTTTAAGTATGAAGGACAGAGAGCTTATATAAACTCTTTAAAGCTAATTAAACACAGCTTGTAGAAGCAGGATGGTGATTCATCCCTGCAAACATTGATAAATGTGAGCACTAACTCTTGGAATTAAAATTGAGGATAAAGGATGTATTTTACTGGGAAATGATGATATTGCTTTAAAGTACAACTGCATGCACAGGCCTGTTCTTTGAGACTTAAAGGCTGGTACTGATCAATCCTAAGAGTACTTTATTTATTTCTTATTTTTAAGTGTATTTATTTTAATTGGAGGCTAATTACTTTATAATATTGTATTGGTTTTGCCATACATTGACATGAATCTGCCACGGGTGTACATCTGTTCCCCATCCTGAACCCCCCTCCCACCTCCCTCCCCATCCCATCCCTCTGGGTCATCCCAGTGCACCAGCCCCAAGCACCCTGTATCATGCATTGAACCTGGACTGGCGATTCATTTCACATAAGAGTACTTTAGTCCTAAGGGTAATTTACTTTCCGAGTGGCAAATGATTCTCAGTTAACTTCAATCCAGGTAACAAACTCAGTTCTACCACTTGCTGGATTTATTAGCATTTGTTTCAACCGTATATCACTGTGTTTAAGAATTATAATCTTTTAGTCATTCATTCAATAAGCATCTACTGTCTGCTTTGTGCCAGACATTATATTAATTGAGCAGAAAATGAAGATGAATTTGTCATGGTCATGCCCTCAAGGAGTCAGATGTACCAATAGACAAAAACATTGTATAAAATGTTCTGGAGTGAGACACGAGGTGGGGATGGAGGAGGCTTGCAAAGTTGGCAGAGATGTATATGATGCTAAATAGGACATCATTGAAAAGGATGCAATCTTATTTTAATAACCATTTACTGAGATATGATTCACATACTACTGTATATCCCATCACTCCATGGGAAATAGATGGAGAAACAGTGGAAACAGTGTCAGACTTTATTTTGGGGGGCTCCAAAATCACTGCAGATGGTGACTACAGTCATGAAATTAACAGACGCTTACTCCTTGGAAGAAAAGTTATGACCAATCTAGATAGCATATTCAAAAGCAGAGACATTACTTTGCCAACTAAGGTCCGTCTAGTCAAGGCTACGGTTTTTCCAGTAGTCATGTATGGATGTGAGAGTTGAACTGTGAAGAAGGCAGAGTGCCGAAGAATTGATGCTTTTGAACTGTGGTGTTGGAGAAGACTCTTGAGAGTCCCTTGGACTGCAAGGATATCCAACCAGTCCATTCTGAAGGAGATCAGCCCTGGGACTACTTTGGAAGGAATGATGCTGAAGCTGAAACTCCAGTACTTTGGCCACCTCATGCAAAGAGTTGACTCATTGGAAAAGACTTTGATGCTGGGAAGGATTGGAGGCAGGAGGAGAAGGGGATGACAGAGGATGAGATGGCTGGATGGCATCACTGACTCGATGGACGCGAGTCTGTGTGAACTCCGGGAGTTGGTGATGGACAGGGAGGCCTGGCGTGCTGTGATTCATGGGGTCGCAAAGAGTCGGACACAACTGAGCAACTGACCTGACCTGACCTGAAAGAGTAAACAAGATGCTCTCTTGGCCAAATTCTGGAGGAAGAATAAGCCTTGTCTAGTTGTTTGGCCTCCTAAGGCAGCAACCTGTAACATGTTCCAAAACAGGAGAAAACTGACATTAGTTGGCTGCTTAGAACAGATGGAGGGGATGGGATAGAACTAATAAATGAGGGTACAGGGGTAGGTAGAGGCCAAATCAAAACGTGTCTTGTATGTCTGTGCTATTTGGTCTTGAATCTGAGAGTTGTCAGCGTCATTCAAGTGTTCTAAGGAGGGAATCAAGGTGTTCGGTGACATTTTAGGAATGTCACTCCGACAGCAGAATGAGACTGGGAGGTGGAGGCAGAGCATGGCAGGAGTCCAGCTGAGCCCCACAGCCCCACCTCCCTCTGAAGCAGGGACATTCAGAGTTGGGAAGGGGAGAGGGCGTCTAATTTGAAATGAACTAAGAAAGCAACAACAATGCCCAGGGGTCAACTGGATGTGAGCAATATGAAAAAGGATGTCTCTCAAAGTCTTACCCCACATATAGAGGCACAGGAAGACCAAGCAGTGAACAGGAACTAGAGTCAAGAAGGATTTATTTCAGCTGGGGAGGTGATCCTATGATATTTTCAAATGGGACAGTAGCAAAGTCATTCAAAGAGGCCCATGATTTGCATAATTAGCATAGATATGGATAATGGGGACTAACGTAGTTCCAATAAGAAAAAGTAGGTCAATTCAAGACAGTTTTAGAAGAATTTCTATGCATCTCCCTTTTTGATCCACCTGGCCACCCCCATCTACTTCCTCCCTCACCTCTTTCCTGTATAACTCCGTGAACATCTATGAGCAGGCCAGACGGTGGAGCGCGCATAAGGAAGTGATACTGGCTAGCTTGCTCTCTCCTCTTTCGATCCCACCTCATCT